>LPNX010707906.1:204390-321077 GCA_001517045.1 Pseudotsuga menziesii
TTCAATAGTAGCCCTAGAGTTCTTTCCACAATCTTTCAGCAACCAAACAAATGAGAGGGCTTCTCCTTATATAGAGTTTCAGCTGAACCTCTCTTACAATAAAATAATAATAGTGAAATCCTATCCTAGAATAAATATTAAAAGCACATCTAACAACCTTCTCAAGGCTAGGCTCTCCTAAAAAAGAACAAAAAATGCATCGACAAGGATTTGAACGAGTCCTTGATGCCACTTGTCAATATCCTATGCAAATCACCTCTTTGAAACGTGCTTCTTTGACCATGCAAAGAGTTTGTTATTCCATTTGTCTTTCTTCTCCTTACAGCACACTTCAAGGCAACCACCTAGTAACCACTCCCACTAAAATAATGATAAATGCCAAGTCAATGAGAATGCTCCTTAAGGTAAGGCATTATTCTTCCTTGGGATGATGCATCGATGCCACGTGTCTTCATGAGAGCTTGGGCAGTCCTAAAATAGTGCTAACATATCCCTTGAAGACTGGATCTCCTAGATATGCATGTAATCCAATGGGAAATGATTGTTATAACAACCCCTCGATGCTAGGATGGCCTCAAAACACATTCTTTGACCACCTCTTTTACCTTTACCAGGAGCATTGGATGCCACTCCTCTTCCTTGATATTTGTGCCCTTTGAATATGCCTTAAAATCCTCCAAGAAGCCCCTTAGTTGATAGGTTCTCCTTCCAAGAGAGTACCTTGATGATAATAAGGGTGTTTGAGTGAATTTGGGCCCCATTTTAGCAAGGGCGTTCCTCAAACACACTAGGCTATGCATCGTGCCTCCAAATATGTAGATGTTCCTCAGGAACTGTGATATGAACGCAAATGGTGAAAAGTGCATCCAAATATTATCTTAATTGAACAAGCATGCATCATAATCTGCAATAAGGCCTCCAAAGGCTATGTCTTCCATGAAGAACCTGTCAAATGATGCCTTTGAAAATGGTACCGAGTCTTCATGCATCTTGGGTGGTAACAAAACCAAAACAACCAGGCAAACTATTTAGATGCCAATCCCCAAAGCTTTTTTAAGTTTTTAACTTGGCATCTAGGACAGGCCTGGAGCTGAGTCACTGACATTCATCGGTTGGTTTATACTTCATGAATCATTTAGAGTAATTCCACAGTCCACTTCCAATCTCTCCACCACGACACTGGACCAGGCACTCCCAATTTGAGGGAAATTAGTTCATCAGTGACCAATTCTTGGACTTGCTTGATTATAGTCTTATTTGATCTAGAAAGATGAAACTCTGCTTTCAGAGTAGCTCATGACTCCCATCTGTGTGTGCAACCATCATAAAGATCCCCTGCTTTGACAATGGCTTTCTTGATCAATGTTTGGATGAGAACCAAGCAAATTCTGCCTTAGGTTTGCCTTCATATTGTACCAAATAAGACCACCAAATGCAATGATCATTAAATGATAGGTCTGTATAAAGTGAAGCACCCTTCCAAGAAAGGTGATGCTTAATAGCTTCCCATGCCTTCCATATACTCTGAGGCTTGAGCTTCAAAGCCTCTCTGGATTTGTGGATTTTGGCTAGGGTCAGCAACAACTAGATTCCTCCAACACTTTTTCCCTAATTCTCCCCCTCAGGATGCAATTGTGCAGGAGCACTTTCCAATTCTATTGACCTTCCTCGGCCCTGATTGCCCATTTTGTGCACAGGGCTTGGGATTGATGGAATGACTGATTATCCCCAAGCCACCCTATTCTTTCAAACTGCAACAAAATCCCCAATTAACCCGCCCACCTGTTGTTTCCCAACATTATTTTCTTTTGATCAGCTATTGCAAGGGGAATTTGGGTAAATTGTATGAAAAACAAGCCAGCACCCTATTTTTTATGTGGTTGCAAAGGAAGCATAACTATGTCCACTAAGATTGGCTTTTCAAAACAATAAGAAAGTGCTGAAATTTTGATGTTTTACTTTTAGACAAATAACTTCTTTCGAAGATAAAGTCAACTATCATATTATGAAGCTTCGTCCCTGCAACCGAATACAAGCAATGCAATATAGGAACCCATTTCATGTGACATATTTCGTTATTTTATAATATTCATGCTATTTATAATTTACTTAAATTTTGAGTTTATATGTTCATTCTTTTGTTAGTGCTTGAACGTCCCTTGAATATTAGTCATTCATCGTCATGTAATATTGCATGTATACATCATTCACAGACATCCAATCTTTCATTATTGTGTTATTATTTTCTTGTAACTTGTGTATTATAGCATTTAATATTTTTTAAAGCAGAACATTTAGGGGCATCTGAGTCATGCCCCTTAACAATTTGAGATGGAAACAATTGCTGATTCCCAATACAGATGTATTCCATTTCTTTTGTGATTTGCTTGCTGGTGATTTTGCCTTTAGGAATGCAAAAAAGCCACTTACTATTGCTTTCATTGGATTCAATATACAGCTAGGGAGAAAGCCTTGGTTATTAATTTGGAATTTATAAAGGCCATTGTTACTGCTGAAGAAGTCTTCGTGCTTGATCCGTTGAACCAAGCTGTTCTTCCGTTTGTCGATCAACTCAGGCAACAACTTCCTCTCAAAATCCCATCAAGAATTCAGGAAGGCCATCATACAGATCAGCAGGAAAGACATGGCATATCTGCTGAAACTTTACCTGTACAGTGGCTACTTGACCCAGAAGCAGCAGAAGGGCTGCAACACGAGCTTCCTTTTGAGTTCCGTGTGCTGGAAATTGCTTTGGAGGTGATTTGCACCTACATGGACTCGGATGTTGCAGAGCTGGAACGAGAGGCTTATCCTGCATTGGATAAACTTGCCAAAAATGTCAGTACCAAAAACCTTGATCATGTTCGGAGCCTGAAAAGAAATCTTGCAAGCCTCCTTGCACGGGTTCAGAAGGTAATCTTGAAAGTTTTGATGGTCGTTTAATGTTGCATGAGATTCATTGCTTTTATATGCACATGTGGAAATGATTACTTTGTTAATCTGTGTGGGAAATCCATTAGGTGTTCATGGTTGTTTTCTTTGTATGAGATTCATAATGAAATTGAAATAGAAGTTAAAAATTCAATAAACAAATATAGGTCAAATAAGAAGACTCCAAGGTCGTGGGAGTAAGATCGGTGTGCATTGCATCTTCTTGCACTAAGTAGAGGACAATGGGTGAAGCTGGCACACTGTTGAAATATTGTTAACCCAAATGTTTATTATATTCTTACTATATACTAGCAGCAATAATGAGCTTAGAATTTTGTGGACTTGTAATTAGATTAGTTCTGCGCTGTATAGTACAATTTTCATAAATGATAATACTCCAACAGAGTTTGGCTGCATTGAATGGCTATTGAGAGTCTGAATATCCTATGTTTGCACTGTATGGTTATCTCCTGGGGCTTTCCTGACTTCACCATTTTCATGATATAAACCTATATAAAGTGGTTAATATAACAACCATCTTGATGTGTTACTGTATCGCTAGTAATCCTTTGTATACAACATGAGCTCCATGCCTTCTAGAAGTAGTGCTATTGTTAGTAATATATCCTAATTTCCATAAGCAATAATGAAACTTGTTTCCCAGTAAATATCGATTTGCTGGTTTTTATTTGGAGATTCTCCTTTAGCAGTCAGTCACCTTTAGAATCACACTAGAAGAAGGGTATTCCAATAATTTGGAACTAGCAAGTGCAACCAGCAGTGGAATTTTAGTACTAAGCATCCAGAGGAAGTTAATGAACAACAAAAAAGGAAATATATAAATATAACGAGATATTAAAGGGAAGAAAAACAGCATTCATCAGATCACAAGCCAACTTTTGATGCAGAAAATTGAAGTTGAAACTATACTAATGTCCACGAATGATCAAAATATGCTATGTTTAACACCAGTTTGGGGATGGGGCGATGCGTTTTAGGGGTGGCTGTAGAGACCCCATATTTGAGAGGACAGTATACAGAACAACACCCTTAAAGAAATATAAATTTAAACATTTTGTCTGCTTTGAAACTCGAATGACTTGGGTTTGAAATATAAATAACAAATTCGTGTAACCTGCTTGGCTGGAAAAGGATAAAGAGTAGTCTAAACATTCTATGGTTTTGATCATCTTTCTGGTCATTTTTCCAGCCATTTTTGCTCGAAATGCAGCTAGAATTGCTGGAATCGCAGATGATGATGATGTTTAACATCCATTGAGACCCACTTGGTCTATCGGACCTTAAGAGAAGAGAGAGGGATTAATTAGATTGCTGTAAACTTTTATTCCCATGATCAAAAAGCATAGAAAGAAGTGTTCCTAGGTTTCCATAGTTTTGACTTGTTAGAAGATTAGAGAGGTTTGTATTGTAGCAAAGATTATGAAACTGCGATCAAATGTAGGTGTACGCAGGGAACTCTAAGAGAAAGTGACTTTCATCCTCAATGTTGGAATCTCAGATATATGTGGTTGGAATTACACAATCTTAGTGCCCCAAGGGTATTTGAGGGAGCTGAATCCATTTTTGCAATTAAAATTGAAATTTGAACAATGCAAAATGATTATTTCACTAAAAACCTTATTATGAGATTTCAACAAAAATAGCTAGAAAAGTAAGAAACATAAACCATTTAGAGAACTCCATTAACAATGCAAATGAGGATTTTAGGGCTTGAAAATCCCATCAATGTAGCTGATTCAGCTGTGGGACCCACCAAGAAATAAAAAATTAAGGTAATAAAAGAATTTAAAAAATTGAAGAAATAGAAAATGAAAAATTTAATGTTTTTATGTCATGTGTTAGTGACTTGCATTGGGGATCCCTAGAACCTCCTCAATGGGAGTCAAGGGACACCTAGACGTCCTCAGGACGTCCATATTTGCAAGGGATGTCTAGGGGAGGTGGAAATGGCATTCCCAATGTTTTGCGACACCTAAGGACATGGGTACAGTGTACACGTCCTGCTTTGATAGAAAATGTGGGATGTATGAGCCCCCAACTCAAGGAACATGTTCTCACTTTTCAGAAAACATTGAAAATATGTCAACAATATTGGAGTACAAAACATCGAAAATATGTCAGGATTGGAGTACATCAGCAAGGAAATGACTTTCTTAATCCCCTGATGATGGATGGAGTATCTACTTGAAATGTTGGGATGTTTCAAAACTCCTACACTGTTATTTCCAGAAATTGGTCACAATAATTACTCCACTGTTATTTCCAGAAATTGGTCGCAATAATTACTCACTATGAAAATATTCACAATAAAAAAAATAGATTGGTCAAAACACTATATACAATTCCTCCGACAAAAGAAAAGAAATACAAAAACTACAAAATAGTTAAAAAGAGGGTTTCAAAAGATACCTTAATGAAGAAATAGTTTTAAAGGAAGTACAAAAATATAAAAGAACAAGGACAGGGGTTGTTACATCCAGCAATGAGAGAGAAGAAAGAGCTAGTCCTTGTCATCCTCAATTAAGAATTCTCAAATGATTACAAAGTGATTATTGGAGAAGAATTGTCTGGTGTGATGGGGACTTGGGAGTAATCCTCGATGGAATCAGAATGTTCCTAGCAGAAGTTAAAAAGGAAGTGCTTTTAATATTGAAGGCCGAATATATACTGATAGAGATGAGGAAATTGGGTCATAGATCTCAGGTATGGAACCCTGGAATGGGGCCACTGTCGAGTAGAACTGACTATCTTCCTTCTCTTGGTTCTCACAACATGAGTGGACTGCCGAGTAGCTTGGGCTAGATGGCAATGTTCGGTAGGCCTATGGTCGTCATCTTGAATATTGGCAATAGATTCAGGCCTTTTCAAGTTAGTATTGCTTGTAATATATTGGAAGAGGGAGGCAATCCATGCGGTTGTTTCTTGTCATATGAGAGCTTTGAAGCGAGATACGATATTTTATTTTAGAAAATATATTGGCTAATTTTGGCTTTTGGTCCTTGTTGTCTTTAAGGTCTTTTATTATTCCTCCTATAGTGCTCTTGTAATTGACATAAATGAGTAATGTGGGGGCTTGTGGTCCCACATTTTATGAGTTTTGAGGCTGCTTATCTAAACTCCTCTTATATATATTCAAGGCTTTGCTATGAGGGATGAATAAAGCAATGTTCTAAAGTGAGGGTTTCATCAAGTCTAGATGTTTAAGTGTGTTGTGCAATGGCAAATTTATGCTCGCAGGCATAATTTTTCGGCCTGTTTTTTGGTCGAATGTTAGGATACAATTAACTTGGCCTGTTTTGGCCTCTCCGTGGCTTCTTTGTGGCTTTTTTTATTTAGTTCTGTTTCTGCCAGCGTGCCCTAAATTCTCCCTGCAAACTTATTGTTTGAGCCAATCTCAGAATATGTTTTGTGTGCCTAGGGTACATTTTTTCAGCAGATTTTTGGCAATTTTCTCTTTTGCTGTCACTAGTACAGAGACGTCACTTGTCTGTGACTACTTTTGTTGTTGGTTGGAGGTATTTTCTGCTGTTGTCTTGGGTTTTAGGCTGTATTAAACCCATTGGCAGAATTTTCAGAGTAAGTTTGGTTGGTGGTGCATGGTTTCCTGACTGTACAAACCCTAATCTTGATCATCTTGGGCAAAAGATTCAGCCCATAATTGCAACATTGTTTCATCTCAGACCAACCCGGCTCTTAATTTCACGAACAAATTTGTTGGGTCCTTAGGGCACCATTTGGAGCAATTGTTTTTCTGTTGGTTTGGCACATTTTTATGGCATCTATACTTTCCTCCACAATGTTTTGTGTGAAGAAAGTTATACAAGAATCCAATGAGATACTTTGTAATGAAGTTGCTTCCTTGCAGGAAATTGATGATGAAGTTACTTGTAGGACATTAATGCCATAGAATTGCTCAATGCATTTGGAAACTTCAAATTCGATTAATGCCATGCATCAGGAAATTATTGCTCAACTTCAAATTCATGTTACTTCTTTGCAGGAATCTAACACCTGACTTGACATTGAAGTCACATCCATGCAGGTCTCTAAAGCCGATCCCCATGATTAGTTGGAAGAAACAAAATGGAAGAGTTTAACGATGCGACGATTTTGCTCGCTAGCAATCATCGCACCGACCCTCCAGCGACCGACCCGCCACCATCCCACTGTCGTCGACCCTCCATTCACCCACCGTCGTTGTCCCTCTGTCGTCGTCCATCTGTCGCGTCGTTTGTCGGTGTTACACCCTCTGCCGTCTCCCTCGTCATCTTCGTCTCCCCCCATGCAATTAATTCTGCCACCCACCCACCTACGTCCCTCTTCTCCCTGGATGATCCCAATTCAAACACGAATCCCACCCGACAAACAACTTTGCCCCTTCCATCTGTTGTTCTCATCGATCGGGTCGTCTCTGCGCTCATCGATCAGGTCGTCTCAGTACCATCGGGGAGTCTATGCCCTCAGGTCAGGTCAGTTAATCCTTGATACCAATCATGTAAACAAATGGCAATCAAATTCTGGATTTTCCGACTAACTTCCAGATCGAGACTGTGATAGATCATTGTTGCAAGAATTTGCAAACAAACGCTAAGTCCCTGTGATCCTCGTGCTATCCATCAGCTAGTCAACCTTCGTAGCAATTTTTCCTAGGGGATGTCTTTTATTGGAGTATGCTTGAACCATTTCTCCCCTGTGTAGGGCAAATTCAATGGTGGTGGCTATGAAACCTTTGTCTACCTCGAATTCAATATTGTTAATATAAACCTGGTGGCCATCAAAGGATTTGGCGAAAGAAAGAGTAGCTGCTTTGTTATGCCCATGCAATTTCTTTATAAAATTCAACCATCTGACATTTGCTAAGAGCCGAACCAAATGCTCGTTTGCTTCAACCGCCCTCATATTGTTGGGTTCCACTCAGTCAATCAGACCCACGACGAAACAAGCAATGAAAGCCATAGTTATCATGTAATGGTGTTAATTTGCAATACAAGTGGCATCGGCCATATTGTGCTCACATAGGGATTATTTGCTATACGAGTGGCATCAGCCATACTATACTCATGTAGGGATTATCGTTTTTCATCTCAGGGATGGTTAAAAAATTCTACCAGTGCTAAGAGCTTATGTCCCAAATTTGTCAAATTCATCCCATTTTGGCATTTGGTCACTTGATCTTAGAAACAAAGTACCCAAATGACCTGTAACTATGACCTCTGAAACCCATTGAGGATATAACACTAGAACCCAATATTCTTTCCATGTCATGCTTTGTGTACAGAGTGTAATGAAACCCAGACGAAACTTCGACATTCTGCTCAAGCTCAGGGTCCTCAACTATGATGAGATGGGAAGGCGACAAAAAGGGTCTCCATGCTTCTACGAAACTCCGATTGGGGTTAACTGTAGAGATCACAACGTCAACCTCCTCTAGGTTTATATCCAAAACCATCTTGAAATTTTTCTGAATATGTGGAGATTGAAAAGAGAAATTTTGACAGATGGGTTTTTTATATAGATGCCTAAGATAAGAATGAAAGAATTCATAGTATATTAGGGTCAACATTTTGTAGAGAATTCCTTTTCCATGAATGTTTATCCCACCATCCCATTCCTTTGCCACGAAGAACTTTGTCTTTGATGGCAATATAAATTATTGCCAATACACGTTTAATTATTAGTATATTTTGACAAAACAATATCAATCCAAGATAGTGACATGCCAGCTCTTACAGAATGCACAGATGAAGGCTACAAAGACTAAACATTATCCAATTTATCTCTATTCTTAGTCAAAGAGATTCCAACTTGATCTCGGAGAGGAGTTCGATGGTGGCAATTAAGTCTCGAAGGTCTCCCACTTTGTTGTCACCACCACAGGCTGTTGAGATGATTTGTTTGGTGTAGTATTGCGAACCTTCAGAGCATCCAATGTCTCTACATACTTTTGCACCCTTCTAACCTGCAAAAATATCCCAATGTCTGAGTCATCACTTTTTGAAGAGATGTAATGAGGCCAATTAATTTATTCACAATAATATACTACACAAACAAATTTTAATCATTGAATCAAAGACAAAGACTTATTCAAACCATATTTCCAAATACATTTATGCTCGTTGAGGCCATTAGAATCCAAACATCTAGGGGTTAGTACTCGGTTATCCTAGATGCCTTCATAAAATTATATGTTTAATACATGTAAAGATTCATTTTTTCACAGTGAACAAGTACATTAGACAAGCCTTCTTGTGATTCGTATAATACTCAAATCCTACTTGGAACTAGAATATTACATGCATTCTTCTCTGCAATTTGGCATCTCCATCAACTGTGATGCCATCTAATTTTACTAGTTGTCTCATAAGCATTTCAATGAGGTCAACCAAATCAATTTAAGCTACTCTGTTGCCTTTAGAAATCAGTTCTTCCAGGGAAGACACTTGAAATTTTCCACATGAAATACTGGTAAGATTTGCCTGCAAGAGCCTAATATGCATTGCCATATTCACCAAAGAAACACAAAAGCAGCAGATAGAAATGCATTGGCTTGCCAAGGAATAAACACAAGAAGGTTAATTAGCTGCATACCTGTGTTGCAAGTTTATCCACCTTTAGGCCCACGTCAGCAATAGCTCTGCTCGCCCTCTCTATTTTTGCATTCTTCCTCATTTCTATGTACTTCTTTTCTCGACTCATCGAATCTTCTATAAGCACCATATTTAGCAATCCTTGTCATCCCTCTCTTTTCCTCTAAAGATAAGCTTTTGATCTTGTGGCTCCAATCCAGTCATAGGAGCAACTTTTTCAACTCACCTGCACAAGGAATATTTGATTAGTAGGTCAATTCAGGAAGTCCAACACTTTTCCCCTCTCCACGTTCATCATGCAATACAAATCCATTACAAACGAGGAAAGCAAACTCATGGACGCTATAGCCCCCAGTGATGTAAGTCAACAAGTAATGTGCATTGGGTCCAATAGTTCTTGGTTGGTAATTGCAAAGTAGTGATCATAATTCCAAATCTAATTCAGTCAAACATTTTCACATGCATAACATAGGCCCAAAAATATTAGATGCCTAACTAGTAACTTAGGACAATGAAGAACAAAACTTCAACCACACCCAAATAGGAAGACTGACAAACAACAATCAAAGATCTCTCGTTCATCTGTACACTAACTAGTGAGATATACAGGGGCAATCCTCGTGTGAGGAAAGTTATCCTTGTCAAGCATAGTTTGGATCAAGGGGAAATATAACATTTCAATGAGAAACAATGGTTCATGGAGCCTTCCATGTCGTTTAAATTGCAACATTGTTCTTAAAGATAACAAGTTTTTTTGTTTTGTTTTCCTTCATGTGTTTGCACATTGTTTTTAGGCATCTATACAAAATGGGCAAGCAAGGAAAATTGTAGGCTACCATGGAACTTGAAATGCAAGACTCTAAAGACATGATCACATTTTTCACCAAAGATCTTGTTTAGTTTGAAATTAATCAAACAAATGGAAGCTTTGACAGTGTTGTGAAAATCTCATCCCGTAGAGTTTTTGACTTCATTAGAGGGAAAGAAATGAACCTTGATGCTCCATGTAGTTTCATCAGACGAAAAAATAAAGAACTAGGGCAAAATGATAGTGCTTCATTGAGTTATGAAGTTTAAGTATTTCAAGAATGCATTATCTGTATGTTATTAATGATATTGTATTTATAATTTTTTTATGTACTGACATTCGAAAAATTTTGTATGTAGTTATGCATGTTCATATGGTCTGGAGGACAATAGGAGAACAACTCTTTAAACGTAAGGCCTCATTTGCCAAGAAGAGGGGATGACGATGTCATTTTATTGTTAAGGTTATGGTTCAAAATATCGAGGCTGCAATATTGACATATAATCTATATGAGCATGAAGAAAAACAAGGATGGCTTTTTTCATTTTGTAAGTTTCTGTGGTGAGATATGTTAGAGTAGGGTTTTTTTCGGAAATTCCGCAGTAGACATTTTTAGTCGACGTTTCGATTCCGAATCGGGAACCATCATCAGGACAAGTAGTCATTTGGATGGATAAGCTGCAGCTCTGGAAAATAAATAAGCTTTAGTTCGTAAGGTTACCAAAATTATTAATTGAAACCGACTAATTTTAGGTATAGGTAGAGTATTTTTAAATTTTTTTAATTAAAATGTTTTCAATTTTTTAATTATCAATAAATTAAAAATTCTTTTATTAATAATATTTATAAAGATTTTCATTTTCTTAATATTAATAAAGTTTTTTAAAAATTTTATATTTAAAGTTTTAATATTAAAGTTTATAATTAAAGTAATATTAGTAAAGATTTAATCTTAATACTAACAAAGTTTTTAATATTAATATTAATAAAGTAAAGTTTTTTAAATTTTTTAAATTTTTTTAAGTTTATAAAGTTTATTTAAAGTTATAATTAAAGTTCATATTAGGGTTTTATTTTGCTTTTAATAATAGGAATTTTTAATTAAGATACTATGGTTTTTTAATTAAGATACTAGGTTATTTATATTAATTAAGAAATTAGGGTTTGTTAATTAATTAGGAATTTATGGTTCATTAATTAATTAATTAATTATGGTTTTTTTAAATAATTAGGATTTTAGGGTTAATTTATTTATCTGAGATAGGTTAAAACTTAGATAGTTCAGACTTGTTTTGACATTTGATGAGGGGGACCCAATTCTTGTTGATTTCAAAACCACCATCCCTATTAAGGTTATTAGGGTGTTTGATAATTTCTAGGGCTTCTCTGAATCTTCGTTTAAAGTAGTGGTTTTCTTTTGCAAGCAACGAAGAATCTTCAAGACATATGTGGTGTTTAGACTTCTCTGAGTGTTTTGCCAAGGCAGAGGTGCGGATACGCTGGTTGCGGATGTCGGCCCCATGTTTCTTTAACCTAACTTTGAGTAACCGACCAGTTTCCCAATGTAGTTAAGGCCACACGAACATGTGACCTTATAGACACCTTTATGCTGATGCTCATCAACCTTGTCTTTAACAGTCCTCGTTTTATGCCTTATGGTTTCTAGAGGTTTAAAGGCTATAAGGATTTCTTTCTTTTTTAAGATTTTGGAAACCTTATCCGTGACGCCTTGAATGTAAGGGAGGTAGGCCCTCTTTTTGTCAGTGTGTTGTTGGGGGTTTTTTAGTTTGCCTGGTCTGCATGACACTTCAGGCAAGGTTAGGTCTTTACATAAGCCTAAGCTTTCAAGGGACATAGTCTCCTATGTAGAAAGTTGTTTTTTTAATGTTCCCGTAGACTTGGTTTGTAAAATACACATAAATAAACATGTTAATTTGGATGCGATAGTTCAGGATATGGACTCCTTCTTGAGCAAAAAAGATGTTGTAAACATCTACCGTCTTTTGAGCAAATGAAACTATAAAAAAGATGAGATGAGTGTCAATCTTTGGAACCAAAAACATAAAGATGATTTTTTCCTATTCCAAAAGCCCAATGGTGCATATGTTAATTTCATAATTGGAATCAAAACGAAATAGATGTTGGAGACAATTGTCAAGCTATCTCATAACAACTTAATAGCCATGGTTTCAACATTCAAAAGAAATAAATATGAGGTATGTGTTTTTCAAGATTTTTTTAATATGATCATCCAATATGTAGCCATTCAATTTATTTAATAAAGAAATTTTTTCACTTCATGTGTTCTTTGAGGATGACACTCCCAACTTTACACACTAGTTTCATTTGATGGGCAACAAAGTGGGTTGTCGGCTGCATGGGTTGTTGCATCACGAAATTCAATTGAAGATATTGCACTTTGGTTGGAGTAGCTTATGAATAGGTGTTACCAGCTCCGTCTTGATTGAAAATTCAATGCCTTCATGGTTGATGATTTGTTGGATAAGATAGCTGCATCGAGGTATCTTCATTATTGTTATTATCTATTTCAACTTGTCTTTATTATGAAAATGTCACACTTCAACACATTGAATATGGCAGGAGGATCACATAGTGCGAAGTGATATTGTGCGTTTGGCATGTAAGAAGGGCATGGCTAAAAAATGTGAATCATTTGACCATTAGTCCAGAAAAGACAAGTGCGATGTTCAGTAAGTTAGGTTATATAATGAAGTATTGTTCCAACGATGATGTGGATGATGTAATACGAGAATTTTTCAATGATTTTGTTGACGATGGGAAATGCTTGGACTATTTCCACAAGAATTGGGTTGTTGGTGATAAGATTCATAAGTGCACATACCATTTTTTGTGTTTTTGCTTTAGTGTTTCATAATTATCATATATTTCCACTAACTTGGTTTTTTACTTTCAGGGATGTGGGTTAAAGGCTATCGTGATTTCCCACATGCAAATCAAGAGACGAATAATGTTGTAGAATCGTACCATTGTTACCTAAAGACTAACCTTCTCTCCGATCGGCAGAATAAAATGTGTTTGTTGAATGGATTGGTTACTATATGTGCTGTTGACAAATGTCAAACCTGTGTATCGGTTCAAATAAATTCTAAAAGAAGAGGGATGCTTGAACAACCATAGGAAAGAGAAGCAACTTGAATCCTCAATGAAAAGAGCTAAAAGATTTCCAGACAGTGATTGTTGCCCTCATGAGAGCGTATCTCATGCCTATTGGGTGAGAAGTGAAACCAATCATCATAAGAAATACCTTGTCACCTGGTATCATGTAAATTTTATAGCGTGTGATTTCCCATGGCCTATTCACGACAACATGGGCAAGCATGCTATAAAGGTAGATTGGTTGTATTTCCCATTAGGAGATTCAAGCCCAGTACTAGATCACGGTGCAACACCTGCCTCATATGATACCCCTCACGAGATAGAGACACCAAACTTACATGTAGATGGTGATATAACGTTTACATCCACTGATAGTGTTGATCTAGATGTTGAGGGACTTCAATTAGCTAGAGATGGATTGTTTGGCTACCTAGACCTGCTTAAAAACAATCATCCTAGTACATTGAGAAAGGTCGAGAAGTTTGTTGGTCTAGTTAAAAAATTGTTGGATGAGGCCAACAATCTTCATATTATGGATTTTGAATTCACCACTCGCTTGGGTGCTTCGAGTCATCTTTGAAGAGGAAGAAAAGATTCCATATCTCCAAAAAAAAAGGCAAAAGAATCAAACAAAGTAGTGGCTTGGAAATTGATTTAAATATCCATGCATCTGAATATGATCCATTCTAGTTTCAATATCTCAACAAGCGGGGTTGTTCTTGCTCCAACAATGCATCACCAACGGTCTTGGGTCAGTTTCATATATTGAAAATTTGTATGTGTTTGTTTTAGTGTATATAGGCATAAAAAATTGTTAACATGCGGTGTGTGGATGCTTGCAGAGCGGCAACAGTTGGAAGAACGTGACTGGTTGCTTGAGAGCACACGATTTGGTAGTTTCCAAAGTTTGGCACATACCCTACTTTATACTTCAAAGCATATCAATTGTTATTTTTCTTTTCAGCTTCATGTTGTTGGTGTATCTATGCATAAACAATTGTTAACTTGTGATGTCTCAATGCAACACCAGTCGGGTCTAACAGCAAGCCCACGTACACTTCATGGTACTCCTAATTTATGAATAGATGTTTTCATGTGTGTAGTGTTTTGCGTCACAATACTGGGGCTAATGATTTTACATGACTTGCACAGGTGCTTCTCCTAGGGTTCTTTCGTCCGGGGAACACGACTGGTTGCTTGAGAGCACACTAATTAGGGGTTTCCAAGGTTTGGTACATGCCCTCTTTTATACTTTGAAGCATATCAGTTGTTGTTTTTGATTTTCGCCTCATGTTGTTGGTGTATCTAGGAATGAACAATTGTTAACGTGCGCTGTGCAGATGCTTGCAGAGGCGAAACAGTCTGTCACGGTTGCTCCAAGGCGAAGACAAAGACGAAGACAACACCAGTCGGGTCTAACTGCATGCCTAGGTACACTTCATGGGACTCATAATTTATGAATAGATGTTTTTCATGCGCGTAGTGTTTTGCGTCACCATACTGACATTGATGATCTTACATGACATGCACATGTTCTTCTCCTAGGGTTCTTCCGTCCAGGGAACACGATTGGTTGCTTAAGAGCACACCAATCGACGATTTTCAAGGTTTGGCACATGCCCTACTTTATACTCTGAAGCATATCAGTTGTTGTTTTTTCTTTCTCCTTCATGTTGTTGGTGTATCTATGCATAAACAATTGTTAACGTGCGATGTGTGGATGCTTACAGAGGGGCAATAGTCTACCACAGTTGCTCCAAGGCAAAGACATAGAAGAATGTAGCACCTGTCGGATCCAACTGCAAGCCCAGGTACACTTCATGGGACTCATAATTTATGAATATATGTTTTCGTGTGCGTAGTGTTTTGCATCACAATAGTAGCCCTGATGATCTTACATGACATGCACAGGTGCTCCTTCTAGGGTTCTTTAGTCCGAGGAACACGACTGATTGCTTGAGAGCACACAAATCGACGGTTTCCAAGGATTGGAACATGCCCTACTTTATACTCTGAAGCATATTAATTGTTGTTTTTTCTTTCCACCTCATGTTGTTGGCGTATCTATGCATAAACAATTGTTAATGTGTTATGTGTGGATGCTTGTAGAGGGGCAATAGTCTGCCACGGTTGTTCCAAGGAAAAGAAATAAACGAATGCAACACCAGTCAAGTCTAATTGCAAGCCTAGGTACACTTCATGGGACTCCTAATTTATGAATAGATGTTTTTATGTGCTTAGTGTTTTGTGTTACAATATTGGCTCTAATGATCTTACATGACATGCACAGGTGCTCCTCTTAAAGTTTTTCTATCCGGGGAACTCGACTATAACATTCCACCCTCTTCTATAATGTATCATATTTAACAAAAAGTGAAAAGATTCCTGGAATCTTTTGTATTTTGGGCATATCATTTCACTAGTAACTCAGAATTGGGTGGCGGACTTTAGACCATTGGAAAGGTCTTTAATTTCTATACAACTTTTCTTTTTTGAGTTTTTCCTAATTCTTTACAGTTTGTTCGGGGCATGCATTTTAGTAACAAAACATCTTCTAAAAGATGCTCTGTTACTAAAACGCCTGCCATGGACAAATGGTAAGGAATTTGAAAAAACTCAAAACCGCAAAGTTGTAGAGAATTTCAAGACCTTTCCAATGGTCCAAAGCATCTTTGTTACTAAAACGTATGCCTCGGAAAAATGGTAAGGAATTCAGAAAAACTCAAAACTACACAGTTCTAGAGAATTTCAATACCTTTCCAATGGTCCAAAGTTCGCCCAATTCCAAGTTCGGAGCGAAACGTTATGCCCAAAATACAAAATATTCCTAGAATATTTTGGTCTTTTTTCAAATATGATACATTTTGGGCAAAATAAAACCTTATGACTGGTTGCTTGAAAGCACACCAATCGGCGGTTTCCAAGGTTTGGCACGTGCCCTACTTTATTCTCTAAAGGATATCAGCTCTTGTTTTTGCTTTCCGCCTCATGTTATTGGTGTATCTATGCATAAACAATTTTTAACATGCTGTGTGTGGATGCTTGCAGAGGGGCAACAGTCTGCCACGGTTTCTCCAAGGAAAAGACATGGATGAATGCAACACCAGTCGGGTCTAACTGCAAGCCCAGGTACACTTCATCAGACTCCTAATTTATGAATAGATGTTTTCATGTGCTTAGTGTTTTGCGTCACAATACTGGCTTTGATGATCTTACATGATATGCACATGTGCTCCTCCTAAGGTTCTTCCGTTCGGGGAACCCGACTGGTTTCTTGAGAGCACACCAATCAGTGGTTTCCAAGGTTTCACACATGCTCTACTTTATACTCTGAAGCATACCAGTCGTTGTTTTTTCTTTTTGCCTCATGTTGTTGGTGTATCTATGCATAAACAATTGTTAACGTGTGATATGTGGATGCTTGTAGAGGGACAACAATATGCCACAGTTTCTCCAAGGCAAAGACATAGACGAATGCAGCACCAGTCGGGTCTAACTGCAAGCCTAAGTACACTTCATGGGACTCTTAATTTATGAATAGATGTTTTTATGTGTATAGTCTTTTGCGTCACAATACTGGCGCTGATGATCTTACATGACATGCACAGGTGCTCCTTTTAGGGTTCTTTCATCCTTGGAACAAGATTGGTTGCTTGAGAGAACACCAATCGGCAGTTTCAAGGTTTGGCACACTTCCTACTTTATACTCTGAAGCATATCAGTTGTTTTTGCTTTCTGCCTCATGTTGTTGTATCTATTCACAAACAATTATTAACGTGCAATGTGTGGATGCTTGCAGACGGGAAACGGTCTTCCATGGTTGCTCCAAGGCAAAGTTATAGAGCAATGCAGCACCAGTCAGGTCTACCTGTAAGCCCAGGTCCACTTCATGGGACTCATAATTTATGAATATATGTTTTCGCGTGCTTAGTGTTTTGCGTCACAATACTAATTTTGATGATCTTACATGACATGCATAGGTGCTCCTCCTAGGGTTCTTTCGTCTAGGGAACCCGACTGATTGCTTGAGAGCACATCAACTGGGAGTTTCCAAGGTTTGGCACGTGTCCTGCTTTATACTCTGAAACATATCAATTGTTGTTTTTGCTTTTCACCTAATGTTGTTGGTGTATCTATCCATAAACAATTGTTAACATGCGGTGTGTGGATGCTTGCAGAGGGGAAACAATCTGCCACGGTTGCTCCAAGGAAAAGACATGGACGAATGCAACACCAGTTGGGTCTAATTGCAAGCCCAGGTACACTTCATGGAACTCCTAATTTTTGAATAGATGTTTTCATGTGCTTAGTGTTTTGCATCACAATACTGGATCTGATGATCTTACATGACATGCACAGGTGCTGCTCTTAGGGTTCTTTCATCTGGGGAACCCGACTGGTTTCTTGAGTGCACACCTATCGGAGGTTTCCAAGATTTGGTACATGCCCTACTTTACACTTCGAAGCATATCAATTATTGTTTTTTCTTTTTGCTTCATGTTTTTGGTGTATCTATGAATAAACAATTGTTAACGTGTGGTGTGTGCATCATTGCAGAGGGACAACAGTCTACCACGATTGCTCCAAGGCAAATACATAGACGAATGTAGCACCAGTCGGCTCTAACTGCAAGCCTAGGTACACTTCATGGGACTCCTAATTTATGAATAGATGTTTTCATGTGCGTAGTGTTTAGCGTCACAATACTAGCATTGATGGTCTTTCATGACATGCACAGGTACTCCTCCTAGGGTTCTTCCGTCCAGGGAACATGACTTGGTTGCTTGCGAGCACACCAATCGACGATTTCCAAGGTTTGACACATGCCCTAGTTTATACTATGAAGCATATCAGTTGTTGATTTTTCTTTGTGCCTCATGTTGTTGGTGTATCTATGCGTAAATAATTGTTAACTTGCGGTGTGTGGATGCTTGCAAAAAGGCAACAATCTGCCACGATTGCTCCAAGGTAAAGTCATAGACCAATTCAACACCAGTCGAGTCTAACTGCAAGCCCATGTACACTTCATGGGGCTCTTATGCAATATCCCAAATACTGATATTCTCTAATGTTCTGTGATAGTGCTGACTCGCACACTTAATCTCATACAAATTTGCAAAATAATTGTGCAAGCAAACTCGCCATGCAAAAATGCCCTAAAATATAGCTGAATTAGGGTTAGGGTTTTGCAGAGAGAAATTAACACTTACCACTGATATCCTAGCAGATAATGACTCGAGAGATAGCTACATGCACAAGGATCCAGAGGGGTGGTTTAATAATTCTCTTTTCCTCCGGTGTTACCGCCCTGCAGTACCGTAAAAACCTTCCAAACTGAAGGTGACGTTTTTGTAGGAGGAGAGGTCCGTTTGGGCTGAAACTTTCTGAGCTTGTTTATTTGCTGATGCTGGAGAGATGGCTTGGCACACATGGAGGTTTGGATGACTCTAAATGCTCTATAGAATTGATTAGCAGTTCTGCTGCTCACGCCCCCAACTGATCTGTTTGGCTGATAGCTGCTCCAGGTGAGCAAACTGATAGTTGATAATCACTGCATAGCGTAGGATAGGCCTGTTGAGAAAGAGGAAGCTGACTTGCAGATGAAAGACTGGGTTTTGTGGTCCCAAAGAATCCTTCTGTGTTTTCCCTACTACTTCTGGCTATAAACATGGATTTGCTAATAACCCTTCGAAATGTGTTGGATCTTCAAATACTGTAGTATATGATGGATGCAATGGATAAACCTGGATGATCTATCACAATAAGAGACTAGGGCAGATATCTCGTTGTCAAACCCTCGCTGGCTGAAGACACCGTCTCCAACCCTAACTATCGCGGCTGCACGCTGTGTTGCTGCTCGAAACTCCATAATCAATCAACAATAACAATAGATACTCTCTTTGGTCCAATAACGCTTCTTAAATAGAATAATATGTACTTTTAGGGTTTGCATGTCACTTTTAGGGTTTACGCTTTACTTTTGCATGCATGCAATTCTAATTTCATGTTGATTTTAACACTAAAATAAGGCATGCATGCTCCGCATGCTTTATGATATGAACTCTTATGGCTTTTTTACTACACTGATGACTTAATAATACTGAATTGATGTACCTTTCTGCTCCTAGTTCTATTAGTCCTTAGTTATTCCCTTTATATAAAAATAGAACATTACAGTCCTCCCTCGCCAAAGATTGCTTGTCCTCAAGCAATGCCAACGCAAATTGACAATCAATCAACTGAACCAACTGAATTCGAGGATGATCCCAAGGTCCCAAATTATCCCAGGAGATATGTAGCACCCTCTGCTCAAAACATTGCACTGTATGGCACCATCACTAGAGACTTGCTGAAAGCATCCTCTAGCAATCACTAAATTGTCAGTCATTATAATCCCAGAGTCCCAAATCAATATGAGAATTGCAGAGGTCAAAATGCATCCACTGCTACCCTGTGTAGTATCGACACAAGGAGCATCATGTAGAGTCCCAAGTAACGCCATCAGTAAACACTGTACCCATCCCTCATAAGGTCTTCCACCTGGATCCCAATGCAAACTTATGCATATTTCATCCCAAATATCTGAAGACTCTCGTGGGACTATACCCTTGGCTAGGAATGTCTTCCTAAGAATTGTCCACTCAATAGGAAACCAACTCTTAATCTCTCTCCAATCCGACCCCCGAAAAGTACCTTGTACATAAGCACCATCACAAGGAATAATCCTACCAAGCTGACATTTTGCCCTTTTGATTTCAACTAGAATGCTCATATACTACTGGTCAATTTCTCGATTCTGGCCAACTTGTAAAAACCATCCGCCATTATGCAAATGTTGACTCAAGCTACTACAAGCCCTATCTATGTACTCCTTAAGAGGTCTGCTTTGAAATGCAAGAGTATGTTTCTCCTGCTGCCCCATCAAGGAATCTAATTGTTGTTCAATACTAGAAATCTTGACCGCTGACTCGGTACATACAACTCGAAGAACTATAAGCTGAACATCTCGTTGTACTATGGTGTCTTGGAGTATCTTGGTCCTCTCTTTCATCGCTAGAATGTTTTTTTTAACACGTTCAATCTTCTTTCGGTGACTATCATCTAGAAGCTCTATCTCATGCATGTATAAACTCGTATAAACTCTCCCTAACCTCCATGTGTGACTACTCACTGTCTCGACTGCTGTGATCATTGCCTTGCACCTCATGTATTTCATCTGTCATAACTATCTGGACTCCTGCTGTAGGTGATGAAGAGTGTACCAACTCTAACTCATCACACGGCTTGTCCACAATCTGACTAGCGAATGTGCTTGTATCGCTAGATTCACATGATGGCTCTAATGCGATCTCCTCATGCACATCTTCATCATGTACTATTAACTCCAAATGAAGCTCACCAACAACCTGTACTTCATGCTTATCTTTTTTCCCTCCCTCAACTATGCCTTTAAGGAGATCCTCATCCAAATCCTTGGGCTGGCTCCCGAACTTGATGGTGTAATAATCTTGAAAGGACAACGCTGCACATACTTCATCACCCAAGGCTAGATACTCCTGATATCGAGGCAAGTGTTGAAGTACTGGTAACCTTTGCCAATTTCTAGTCAAGATCCTTCTCATTGTCTTCATGTTCTCACAAGTTGACAAAGAAAAATCTTTGTTCTAACATGCACTTCACCAACATCATTGACATAGATTTGCATGTACACGCATGCATCAACATGCACTTTTATTCAATTGCTATGTGCCCACAGCTGGCAAGGATCGTGCTCTAATACCACTGTAATATCCCAAATATTGATATTCTCTAATGTTCTATGATAGCGCTGACTCACACACTCAATCTCATACAAATTTGCAAAATAATTGTGCAAGCAAACTCGCCATGCAAAAATGCCCTAAAATATAACTGAATTAGGGTTAGGGTTTTGCAGAGAGAAATTAATGCTCACCACTGATATTCTGGCTGATAATGACTCCAAAGATAGCTGCATGCATAAGGATCCGGAGGGGTGGTCTAGTAATTCTCTTTTCCTTTGGTGTTACCACCCTATAGTACCGTAAAAACCCTCCAGACTGAGGGTGAAGTTTTTGTAGGAGGAGAGGTTCGTTTGGGCTGAAACTTTCTGAGCTTGTCCGTATGCTGATGCCGGAGAGATGTCCTGGCACATGGGGAGGTTTGGCTGCCTCTAAAAGCCCTAGCGAATTGAATAGCAGTTCTGCTGCTCATGCCCCCAACTGATCTGTTTGGCTGATAGCTGCTCTAGGTGAGCAAACTAATGGCTGATAATCACTGCATAACGTAGGATAGGTCTGCTGATAAAGAGGAAGCTAACATGCGGAGGAACGACTGGGTTTTGTGGTCCCAGCGAATCCTTCTGTGTTTTCCTTGCTACTTCTGGCTGCAAACGTGGATCCGCTAATAATCCTTCGAAATGTGTTGGATCTTCGAATATTGTATTATATGATGGATGCAATGGATAAACCTGGATGATCTATCCCACTAAGAGACTAGGGCAAATATCTCACTGCCGAACCCTCGCTAGCTGAAGACACCGTCTCCAACCCCAACTGCCACGGCTGCACACTGTACTGCTGCTCGAAACTCCATAATCAATCAACAATAACAATAGATACTCTCTTTGGTCCAATAACCCTTCTTAAATAGAATTGCATGTACTTTTAGGGTTTGCATGTCACTTTTAGGCTTTACGCTTCACTTTTGCATGCATGCAATTCTAATTTCATGTTGACTTTAACACTAAAATAAGGCATGCTTGCTCCGCATGCTTTATGATATGAACTCTTCTGTCCTTCTTACTACATTGATGAATTAATAATACTGAATTGATGTACCTTTCTGCTCCTAGTGCTATTAGTCCTCAGTTATTCCCTTTTTATAAAAACATAACATTACATCTTAATTTATGAATAGATGTTTTCACGTGCTTAGTGTTTTGTGTCACAATACTGTCTTTGGTGATCTTACATGACATGCACAAGTGTTGCTCCTAGGGTTCTTTCGTCTGGGGAACCCGACTGGTTGCTTGAGAGCACACTTATCGGGGGTTTCCAAGGTTTGGCACGTGCCCTACTTTATACTCTAAAGCATATCAGTAGTTGTTTTTTTTTCTGCCTCATGATGTTGGTGTATCTATGCATAAACAATTGTTAACGTGCGGTGTGTTGATGCTTGTAGAGAGGAAATCGTCGTGACCATGGTTGCTCCAAGGCAAAGACATGGACAAATGCAACACCAATCAGGTCTAACTGCAACCCCGTGTACACTTCATGGGACTCTTTATTTATGAATAGATGTTTTCATGTGCTTAGTGTTTTGCGTCACAATACTGGCCTTGATGATCTTACATGACATGCACATGTGCTCCTCCTAGGGTTCTTCCGTCCGAGGAACCCGACCGATTACTTGAGAGCACACCAATTGACGATTTCCAAGGTTTGGCACATGCCCTACTTTATACTCTGAAGCATATCGGTTGTTGTTTTTTCTTTTCGCCTCATGTTGTTGGTGTTTCTATGCATAAACAATTGTTAACATGCGATATTTGGATGCTTGCAGATGGGCAACAGTCTACCATGGTTGTTCCAAGGCAAAGACATAGAAGAATGCAACACCAGTCGAGTCTAACTGCAAGCCCATGCACACTTCATGGGACTTCTAATTTATGAATAGATGTTTTCATGTGCGTAGTGTTTTGTGTCACAATACTAGCGTTGATGATCTTACATGACATACACATGTGCTTTTCCTAGGGTTCTTCCGTCTAGGGAACACGATTGGTTGCTTGAGAGCACACCAATTAGCGGTTTCCAAGGTTTGGCACATGCCCTACTTTATACTCTCAAGCCTATTAGTTGTTGTGTTTTCTTTCTACCTCATGTTGTTAGTGTATCTATGCATAAAAAATTGTTAACATGCAGTGT
This sequence comes from Pseudotsuga menziesii, assembly GCA_001517045.1. Taxonomy (NCBI): domain Eukaryota; kingdom Viridiplantae; phylum Streptophyta; class Pinopsida; order Pinales; family Pinaceae; genus Pseudotsuga; species Pseudotsuga menziesii. The sequence continues at coordinate 227,823 of LPNX010707906.1, forward strand.
GTGGATGCTTGCAAAGGGGAAACAGTCTGCCATAGTTGCTGCAAGGCAAAGACATAAACCAATGCAACACCAGTCGGGTCTAACTATAAGCCTAAATAGAATTCATGGGACTCCTAATTTATGAATAGATGTTTTCATGTGCTTAGTGTTTTTCGTCACAATACTGACCTTGATTGTCTTACATGACATGCACAGGTTCTCCTCCTAGGGTTCTTCTGTCTGGGGAACCCGACTGGTTGCTTAAGAGCACACCGGTCGACGGTTTCCAAGGTTTGGCACATGCCCTACTTTATACTCAAAAGCACATTAATTGTTGTTTTTGCTTTCTGCCTCATGTTGTTGGTGATCTATGCATAAACAATTGTTAACATGCGGCGTGTGGATGCTTGCAGAGGGGAAGCAGTCTGCCATGGTTGCTCCAAGGAAAAGACATAGACGAATGCAACACTAGTCCGATCTAACTGCAAGCCCAGGTACACTTAATTGGACTCCTAATTTATGAATAGATGTTTTCATGTGCTTAGTGTTTTGCATCACAACAGTGGCCCTGATGATCTTACATGACATGCACAAATGCTCCTCCTAGGGTTCTTCCATTTGGGGAACTCGACTGGTTGCTTGAGAGCACACCATTCGACGATTTCCAAGGTTTGGCACATGCCCTACTTTATACTCTGAAGCATATCAATTGTTGTTTTTTCTTTCCGCCTCATATTGTTGGTGTATCCATGCATAAACAATTGTTAGTGTGTGGTGTGTGGATGCTTGCAGATGGAAAACAATCTGCAAGGTTTCTCCAAGGCAAAGACATAGACCAATGTACTACCAGTCGGGTCTAACTGCAAGCGCATGTACACTTCATGAGACTCATAATTTGTGAATAGATGTTTTTATGTGCTTAGTGTTTTGTGTCACAATATTGGCCTTGATGGTCTTACATGACATGCACAGGCGCTCCTCCTAGGGTTCTTCCGTCCGAGGAACGTGACTGGTTGCTTGAGAGCACATGAATCAACGATTTCCAAGGTTTGGCACGTGCCCTAATTTATACTTTGAAGTATATCAGTTGCTATTTTTGCTTTCCGCCTCATTTTGTTAGTGTATCTATGAATGAACAATTGTTAACATGCGGTGTGTGGATGCTTGCAGATCAACAATAGTATGGCACGATTTATCCAAGGAAAAGACATAGATGAATGCAGCATCAGTCGGGTCTAACTGCAAGCCCAGGTACAATTCATGGCACTCCTAATTTATGAATAGATGTTTTCATGTGCTTAGTGTTTTGCGTCACAATACTGGCTCTGATTTTATTACATGGCATGCATAGGTGCTCATCCTAGGGTTCTTCCGTCTAGGGAACCCGAGTGGCTGCTTGAGAGCACACCAATCGACGGTTTCCAAGGTTTGGCACATGCCCTACTTTATACTCTGAAGCATATCAGTTGTTGTTTATGCTTTCCGCCTCATGTTGTTGGTGTATTGGATGTTGTTAACATATTGATGCTGTGATGTCTATCTATATGCCACATGACTCTAGCACAAGAGGAGAAGCATCATCTTCAGCTCCACAAAAGCCCCTATGGGAAGGCTTTAAATCTATGTAACATGCAACTTTCATATGTGTTGAATAAAATGCGCCTATTGGAAGGTTTCCCATAGCTTTTCAAGTCATAAAATGAGAGCATTTTGTTCATTGTCTCAGAGATGTTGTTGAGAACAGTTCAACCATTGTAAGACATGAAACTCATAGCCCATTCAATAAAGGAAATAGATACTATTTTACCAGTATTAGCTATGTGTACATGATTACGAGGATACATACTCCTGTATCCCATAGGTTGTAAGCTTAGACTTGAGTAAAGTGTTAGATATGACTAGAGCTCTAATCCCATATGAGTTCTAACATCATGATTATTCCCTAAGTAATTATAGAATAAACATGGACCCTTCATTAAATGGAATTATACCTGTATGATTACCGTTTTCCCGTACTTAATACAAATGCATAAAATAAACACAATGACTAAACTGTAACAGCTTGGGATCCATAACTCTTACATAACTCTTAGTGGTATCACTTACAACTTATTTAAGCTAACTAAGCAAGCTCATATTAATTGGATTACAGTCTTTTTAATAATTGTTCTTAAGCTTGTTACTAAGTTTCATTAGCCTTAAATCATACTCACTATAGATATGACACATCCTTGCAATGCTCTATTCATTACTTGTTGAGTAAAATAGTTGTCATTGATGTAAAAACTGTTAACAAATATAAAAGATATGGTGGCGGGATGAAACCAACATAATAAAAAGGGAATAACCCTGTCGCAGGTTGTAGTTTGAATGACAAACGAATAACCCTGTAGCAAGTTGAACGACTGATATCAATCATCCAAGTAAATCGACGGCTCACAATGTTCTTTTTGAATGAACTAAGCGCAGAGGTTAAACCCAAGCGAAGTGATAAAGTTCCGCGAAGGATTAAGATCGGACGACAAAGGTTAGTCCTGCCCTAGATCCAGCGACTTAGGATCAGTTCCGCAAAAGATAGGCGGAAAGATGAAGTTCCACAACAATCAAAGATCGGATGGTCTATAGTTAGATTGCACAAGTTTCGACGGCTGAGGAAGAGATCTTCAACGGTAAAGCGGAAAGGCTGAGGTTTCACAAAAGTTAAAGATCGAACGACTGAGATTAAACCTGCACTAGATCCGACTTTTAAGGATTAGTTCCGACAAGTTAGGCGGAAAAGCCGAACTTCCACAAAAGATCAAGATCAGACGGCTAAGATTAGTTCCGTTAAAATAGATCTACGGTCTGGAAAATACGAAGTCCGGAAATCGAAAATCGAAAATCAAAAAGTCGAGAAACGACTTCAGGAAATGTTACGTTTCCGCAATCCGAAGTTCGGAAGGCAGAAAGCGAAAGGTCGAGATCAGAAAACTAAGAATCAGTTCGCAAGAGATCTACGGTCCGAAAATCCGAAGACCGGAAAGCGAAAATTGAAAAGTCGAGAAACGACTTAAGGAAATGTTACATTTCCACATTTGCGATTCGGTAGATGAACAGTCAGGATGAAGCCTGAAGAAGATCGACGGTGTGGAATCACTGAGGCGGAAAGACAAAACGCAGAAATCGAAAAGTGATGAAAAGTGTGGAAAACTTGGTTCAAATGTTGATTTTCTGATTTCCGCCAACCGAAGATCAACGATCGGGAAAATCCCCGACAAAGATCAACTATGGAGAATCGTTGATGAGGAAACCTTGGTGCGTAAATGCAATTTCGAGGGGGAAATCTATGCGTTAGATCAACGGTCTGAAGAGACTTAGAAATATGATCAATGGTTCTGATTAAAGCTGGAAGATGATTTAGCAAAAAGAAGATGGAGATTGCGGAAGCACTAGAAAAAGATAAACAGGGCTGCGGAAATGAATTTTGAGTTGTGGGAAGAACAAAATGATGCTTTTGTTGAAACTTAACGATGAAATGATGTGACTGTTGAGCGGGTAAGAGGATGAATAGTTGTATCTGTAAGTAAACAGTCACGATCCAAAACGAAGAAGTGCAACGATGGAGAGATGCATTGATAGGAAATAGGTAAAGAATATTTATTGTATGAATGTGTAAAGAATTAAGGGTCTCTGTTAGTAAGTTTGACAGAGTCCAAAGTGGATAGTTTACAAATGTTCCTAAAGATATGAGAAAGTCATAATACGCTGGTAGGGTGGTGCTAGGGCAGGCCACACGTCTGCAGGGGGTTGAAGCCTCCTTCCAGTCGTAGCTGGAGAACAGGGTGTCATAGCATCCTTGTCTGTTGAAGCAGGCAGAAAACCATTGGGGTATTGTAGCATCCTTGTCTCTAGTTGCAGACAAAATCATTAGGGTGTGTTTACATCCTTTCTGTAGCAGCAGATAAACAATTTTGTAAATTCATCTGATTAATCAGTTTGTGTTGGTGGTTTTCCCTTTTGAGGTTTCCATGATAAAATTTGTGTCTTAATTGTTGATTTTTGTGTATCTTAAATAGAAAAGGGCCAATACTGATTCACCCCCTCTCTCAGTATTGTGGGATAAACCAACAATTGGTATTAGAGCAAGGTTCCTTCAGTGACAGTTTAACCACTGGAAGGAAGATCCCGTCTAAAAATCACAATGGATCAACAAGACGGATTGGCCACTAACAAACCTCCACTATTTACATGAGAAAATTATGCCTGCTAGAGTGTAAGAATGAGGTGTCATCTGATGGGAAGGTTTGGGAAGCAACTGAAAAGGTGCTTAATATAGGAAACTAATACCCTACAGACACAGTTGAACTAGGTGAATATGAAGGTAATTCCAAAGCCCTAAACGCAATCTTAAGTGGTTTAACAAACTTGATGTTTACTAAAGTCATGCAATGCACATCTTCCAAACAAGCCTAGGATAAGTTGAAAATTATCTATGAAGGAGAATCTAAGGTCAAAGAATCCAAACTTCAAACATATAGAGGTCAATTTGAAAGTCTTAAAATGAAAGAAGACGTGAATATTGGTGAATACCTTCTTCGTGTAGATGAAGTTGTTAATGCAATTAGAGGGCTTGGAGGAAAATTAAAAGAAAAGGAAGTGGTAAGCAAGGTACTAAGAACATTACCAATGAGATATGACCCAAAGGATCCACCTTAGAAGAACAAGATGATCTTAAAAAGGTAAGAGTGGATGAGCTACATGAAATTCTCACTGCGTATGAGATGAGAACAAGACAAAATGGATCTTCAAGAAAAGAAGCAGCCTTTAAAGCCTCCTTAAAAAATCAATAAGAAAACCCAGATGACGAGGAAGCTCGTTTCATTAATAAACTTGAGAGAGGGACTGGAAGATACAAGGGAAAGTTACCTCTAAAGTGTTTTAATTGTGGAAGGATTGGACATTTTGTCTCTAAATGTACCTACACTAAACAAGATGAGGATGAAGTAAAGGAAACTTCGAAATTCAAAAAGGGTAAAACAGGAAACAAGAAACAACCCTATGGAAGAAAGAAAATTGTTTACACCATGGAAGACAGAGAAGATTCAGATGCAAATGAAGTTGAAGAAACTAAAGTTTTATATATGGGCCTAGATACTCAGCCTCAAATATTGACTCGGACGTGGAAGGAAAAGTAGACCTAAGAGCTAAACTTGTTAGCGCCCTTGAAGAACTTAAGAAATGTAGGAAAAAGAACAGACAATCAAGTCTTATCACCAATCAGTTGGAAGCTCAACTTCTAGATGCCAAAAAGGTGGAGGAGGACCTAAACCTACAACTCAAAAGAAGAATACAAGGGTCTGAAAAGCTTGCAGAAGAGATCATGCACTTCAAGAGAAAACTTGATGAAGGATTTGTTAGCACCGGAATTGAGCCCCAAGGTTGAGGGGAGGCCCGCTCCTGGGTAACAGCAGAACCACTTTAGACTGCGCCTCCGGCCCTGTGCAGTCAAAGAGGGATCTCTCATTTTGTCTTCGGAGTCTACTCCGCGTAAGATTTTCAGTCAAGGATAATCAGGGGGCCAGGATCCTGAATGGAACAAAGTGTATCAAGGTGAGATGTAAGGTGGGATTATCGGGGTAAGGGACCATTGGCAATGGAGTCGAAAATCTGCATAGGGAACACTTGCATAAGGAAAGGAATGTGTGGGGTTTCAAACATAGGCAAGGTAGCCGCTGATCTCCCAATCAGGAGATATTTAGCGGGCGGTTGGAGGACGAGAGAGAACAACCCATGACATGGAGCACCAGTGAGATGAATTCCATGCAACTTTATAAGAAACTTGATAAATGTCTAGAACAACAGCTGGAGCATAACGAGTATGAATTCCTAACTGCTATACACTAAGTTGCAGACATGAAAGCAATCAATAGACTGGAGTGAAAACAAGAAACACATTGCACGTAAAAGAAGATACATATTGGGAAAAGCAACGACACATGAATCTATGCCATGAGAAACAACTCCTCCTCTGCAATTTTATTTATAACACAGGTATCAAATCTTATTTACAATGGAGAGTCTCAGCCCTAGAATGTTTCACAATCCAACCAACTCCTTTCCTCCCTCTATCGGGAGTGTATTTATACTATTCTAATGTTGAGACTACCGATTTGAAAATTGTTACAAGTCACTATCATGCGTTAACGGTACAGTGAGTGGAACTATCACCACTTTTTACAAATATAAACAATAAACATTATGGAGATGCGGCGCGTGATAACGCGGATTGATAGCGCAGAGCTTTCTTTCGTTCTACTTTGCGAAAGCGATTCCCATGCGGTATGCTGACGGCCAATTGTTTGCTTAGGCTGCTTCGGGTATATCTTTCTAATTCTTCGACCAGCCCGCTTCTTAGAAACTGCGTCGTTCAAAGGATGACAAGAAGACCCAAATCCACCGCCTGATCATTTTCCCGACCCATCCTTCGTTCGGTAACACTGTTATAGGAGGCCGGAAAAAAGGTGGTCATGCACTTGGTGATGATAAGCGACTTAAGAAGCTTATCATCCTTGTACTGTTTTCTTCCTCCTACGAGGAAGGTTCTCCTGCGAGCCATGTAGCCGGGTGTGCATTTGACCCTCTCCTCGCCCACGACCAAGCAACCAAGTGGAGATCCTAGGGGTGGTGCCGAAGGCTCCGGACCCACCTAGTCCCAGTACGAGCATTCACTCCAACAGTTCTGCCACCACCGTGAGCTGGGACTTCGGAGGTCGTGACTGCAACTGGGAGTGTTGGAGGGATGTCACTGGGACGCCAAAACCCATGCACTGCACATCCAGAGACCAAGTTGTGTAGAAGCGGGTGAACCTCCCTTGGTGTTTAACATCTGTGCCCCGGTGGTTGGCGATCTTCTGGTTTGGATAACCAAAACACAGATCTATGTTTGCCTACCAAGAGTACCCCTTGTCGAACTAACTTCTCGAACCACATAGCCATGGTTGTCTGTGAAGGAACTCGACACTCCTCGGCATTCAACTCTATACTTCTTATCAGCTACACATTTCCATGTCTCAGAAGCTCTCCAGAAGATGGCGTTATATAGGGCTATCCGAAACGGCCCAGAAAAAGATATACCCTTAAAATATCGGTCGCTGTGATGGCCGGCAAGTGTGATGCCAGGATGGAGCTCCGTCCTTTTGACGTTCAATCATATTATTTGATATGGACAAGATTCCAAACAATTCCCGCGTGGCTACCAAGCTGGTTTCAAGGGCTGTGGATTTGACCTTTATTGCCCTTTCAATTACCGTGATGGTGGCGTCGAGATGTTTTAGTTCGTCGCATCCCTTGGCCTCATGTAAATGCCAAGTCTTTCGCCTCAACGAATCAGACCTCTATCTTTCTCACGGCTCCCTTCGAAGTGAACCGCGTGCCACACTTGTGAACCGAGGAAATTAGCATCGTTGGACAAGACTTCCACCTTAGGGTCATGCCGAATGGCGTCGAATAAATCGGCCAATCTGCAAGGATGCAGATTACACACGTGAACGTCTCCTCCGCTGTCATCTCCGCACTGGATGTGAAACCTGTACCCTGGGAGCCTTCTCAGCCATTCGATCCGAGGAATCTTTCACTTCCGCCGTCCACGTTCCATTCTTTTTGCCGCCAACTTTTCTCCTCTGAACACCGCGAGCAGTTCTGGATCGTGACATGTTCTCAATCGTCGATCGCGACCGACCCTTCATGCAGCCGTAGATCTAAGTGGGTCCCGTTATCTTTCGCAATGAGAAGCCTTGGCATTCATCCACGCTAGTCCGCTCTGCGAAATAAACCGTGGCCGTAGATTTCTCTCCTTTCTTATCGCGGTCATTGATCTTCGCGACCACTACCCCTCTTTCGCGATTTGAAATCGTGGCTTTACTCGTGCAAGTATGGCTTGCGAAATTGATTGAGGCTATAGATCTGACTCAGATCCCATCTCAACCGTAGAATGTTTTCGACCTTTAACCCATTTCACAATCTGGAAACGCGGCTTTGGTCGAGCATGTCCGCTCACGTGAAATGGTTTGGAGCCATTGATCGACCTCCGATCAATCTCGGCCTTTGATTTCGAGTCTCGCTCAACGCCTTCAACACACCTTCCGTTTTCTCCTTTGCCTTGCACTTTTGATAACTTGAAGGGGAGTTCACATGAAGTTCGCAGGAATGGGACCCTCATCGAACTCCTATCAGGCTCTCAAATCAATTGTTAAAAACAGAGTGTTAACAGGATCTATCAAATCAAAGTTTGAGAATAGCTCAAGGATTCTAGATGACATTTTGAGTAGCCAAAGACCATCAAGTGATAGGTCTGGTTTGGGGTTCGTTAAAGAGAAGAAGGCAGAGGGCTTTCCTGTCACCAATCAAAAAGGAAGTAAGAAAAGGTATGCTGAAATACTGAAGACTCTAGCTAAAAAGGAGGGAAGCAAGAAAGTAGGCTTAATTTCTCAAGATAAAAACAAAAATAATATAGAACCCAAGAGACCAAATAGATATCTACAGATATTTTTTGGTCACTGTTACGTTTGCAATAATTTTGGTCATAAAGCCTTAAATTCTAGAACTGAAAGAAAGGTTTTTGAATACAAAAAGAAGTCATCAAGTAATCAACCAAAGGAAAATAAGAATTTTTTTACACTACTCCAAAAATATGACATAGAATGTTATAAGTGTAATAACCATGGACATATGGCAAGAGATTGTAAGCTGAAGACTCCTACAAGGAATATTGTTGCAACCAAATCTTAGAATACCAAACAAAAGAAGTATTGGAGAGAAAATGAATAAAATGAAAGTTCCATGTTTGCTTTATGTGCAACCGAAAGCCAAGACTTATGGCACTTGGACAGTGGTGGTTCAAAACATATGACCGATGACCCAACTAAATTCATAACACTAAAAGATAATAAGGGAAAAGTCACTTTTGGAGACAGTCTATCTTCCAAAATAATTGGTAAAGGAACAATTGTTGTCAACAACAAGATCAATGCAAAACATGTCTTGCTAGTTGAAAACCTCAAGCCTAATCTTCTCAGTGTAAGTCAAACATGCGACCAAGGACACATTTGTATCTTTGATTCAAAAAAAAGTGAAATCAAGAATAAGGAATCAGGAAAATTCGTTGGCATTGCTATGAGAAATACAAACAATGTATACATCTTGGAAAATAAAAACCAATGTTACTTAAGTATGGTAGATGAAAGTTGTTGATGGCACATAAGGTTGGGACATTTAGGTTTTGACAACCTTGCGAAAATAAGCACGAAGGAAGCTGTAAGAGATCTACCTAATTCTCAACATGGGAAGCAAACCAGAGCCAGTTTTAAAATAAAAGAAAATATGATCTCACACTCTCTGGAAATAATACACACAGACCTTTGTGGACCAACCAGAACTAAAAGCTTGCAAGGAGATCACTATTTCATGTTGCTCATTGATGATTACACAAGAATGACCTGGGTGGCATTTCTCAAAGAAAAATCAAAAGCTTTTGAAAAAATTAAAATCTTCAAAGCAATCGCTGAAAATGAGTCAGGTATGAAAATCAAGTGTCTTAGATCAGATAATGGGGGAGAATTTACTTCCAATGAATTCAATGAGTTCTGTGAAAGTCACGGAATTAAGAGACAATTTTCAGCTGCAAAAACTCCTCAGCAGAATGGAATTGTTGAAAGGAAAAACACAATAGTCCAAGATGCTGCCAGAACAATGCTTAATGAAGCAACGTTGTCAGATACATTTTGGAGAGAATTTGTATACACAATTGGCTACATACTTAACAGAGGGCAACTCAGAGTGAATAAGGATAAGACCTCCTACGAATTGTGGTGTGGAAGACCATCCTCAATCATATTTTAAAGTGTCTGGCAGCAACTGTTACATAAAAAAGAAACGAGGATGACCTTGGAAAATTTGACTCTAGGACCGATGAAGGAATCTTTCTAGGATATTCATCAACTAAAAAGGCATATAGGTGTTACAATAAAAGGTTACATAAAATTTTAGATAGTGCTGATGTGAAAGTAAATGATATAAAACCAAGGAAAGGGAAAAATCTTGACAGTATTGAAAATACATATGATGATGAAATAAAAGACTTGCAAAAGGACGAGAGCATTCATAATGAAGAAGACGACAAAGAGAAGGAATATACACAAGCATGTGAAGAAGAATTCCCTAGATTTGACACTAAAACTCCATCTAGAAGGATACAAAAAGATCATTCAGAGTCACAGATCATGGGTGATAAAACTGCTGGAGTCAAAACAAGAAGACAACTACCAGGTGATGAACAAGCCCTACTCTCAATAGTAGAACCCAAGAAATTTACAGAAGCTAGCAAAAGTGATGAATGGGTCAAAGCCATGAATGAAGAACTGGATCAAATTGTGAAAAATGAGACTTGGGAACTTGTCCCAAGACCTGAAGATAAGAATATTGTAGGAACCAAATGGATTTTCAAAAAAAAGTTCAATCAAGATGGACAAGTAATAAGGAACAAAGCAAGATTGGTTTGTAAGGGGTATGCCCAAGTGGAAGGTATTGACTTTGAAGAAACTTATGCTTCTGTAGCGCGACTTGAAGCAATCAGAATGTTTTTAGCACTGTCACGCCATAACAATTTCAAACGGTATATCAAATGGATGTCAAGTCTACATTCTTGAATGGCAAACTAGAAGAAGAAGTGTATATTGAACAACCTGGAGGGCTTCTCTTGTCAGAAAATAAAGATCATGTCTGTATACCGAAGAAGGCACTCTATGGTCTCAAACAAGCTCCAAAAGCGTGGTTTTCAAGACTAGACAGTTGCTTGAAACAACAAGGTTTTAAAAGAGGAGCCATTGAAAGTAATCTTTACCTAAAGATCAAAGATAAAAATATGATTATTGTTGTTGTCTATGTGGATGATATCATATTTGGAAGCAATATTCAAATCCTAAGCATAGATTTTGCCTTTGAAATGAAGAAAGAATTCAAAATGTCAATGTTGGGTGAATTGACTTTTTTCTTGGGATTGCAAGTCTACCAAACAAACGAAGGAATTTTCATCTCTGAAACGAAGTACAACAAATATATGTTGAAAAAGTTTAAAATGGAAGATTCCAAACCTGTTGGTACTCCTATGGTCACTAGTTGCAAGTTAAGTAAGGATGATGAATCTCTGGAAGTAGATCATACCATGTTTAGATCCATGATTGGCAGTTTGCGATATGTGATATCCACAAGACCAAATGTGATGCAAGTTATTGGATTGGTGGCTAGATTCCAGTCAGCTCCCAAAGAAACACATGTAACATCAGTAAAAAGGATCCTCAAATACTTAAAAGGTACTATGGAGTATGTTTTATGGTATCCAAAAGGACAAGATTTTACCTTGAAGGCGTTTACTGATGCAAATTGGGCAGGAAGTGTTGATGATCGAAAAAGTACTAGTGGAGTAGCATTCTTTCTGGGAAATTGTTTAGTATCTTGGGCAAGTAAAAAACAATCCTCTATTTCACTCTCTACAACAGAAGCAGAATAAATTGCCTCTGCCTCATGTTGCACTCGAGTTATTTAGATGAAACAAACCCTAGAAGATCTACTTGTAAAATATGAACATCCAATAGTGATCAACTGTGATAACATTAGTGCTATAAATATGTCTAAAAATCCTATCATGCATTCTAAGACAAAACGTATACCAATCAAGTATCACTATCTAAGAGAAAAGGTATCTCAAAAAGCTGTCAAATTAGAATACATTGACACAAAAGAATAGATTGCTGACATTTTCACCAAACCACTACCTAAGGAAGCCTTTGAGTGTCTTAGATAGAAGATGGGAGTAATTCCTTTGCAGAAGCACTAAGAGGAGGAAGCACAATCTCGGGGGGAGAATGATTAAAGATATGATGATGGGGGGAGCTGTCAAATAGAGAGATCCTTTTCCTTGATGTCAAAGGGGGAGAATGATTAAAGATCTTGCCATCAATGCCAAAGGGAGAGATTATTGAGTAAAATAGTTGTCATTGATGTCAAAACTGTTAATGAATGTAAAAGATACGAGGGTAGGCTGAAACTAGCATAATAACAAAGGAATAACCCTGTCGCAGGTTGCAGTTTGAATGACAAACAAATAAACTTGTAGCAAGTTGAACGACTGAGATCGATCATCCAAGTAAATCAATGATTCACAATGTTCTTGCTGAATGAACTAAGCGCAAAGGTTAAACACGAGTGAAGTGATAAATTTCCACGAAGGATTAAGATCAAACAACAGAGGTTAGCCCCGCCCCAGATCCAACAGATGAGGATCAGTTCCGCAAAAGATATGCGAAAGGATGAAGTTCTACAACAATCAGAAATCAGACGGTCTATAGTTAATCCACACAAGTTCTGACGGCTGAGGAAGAGATCTGCAAGGGTAAAGCGGAAAGGCAGAGGTTCCACAAAAGTTAAAGATCGAATGGCCGAGATTAAACCCGCATTAGATCTGACGGTTAAGGATTAGTTCGGACAAGTTAGGAGGAAAAGCTGAATTTTCGCAAAAGATCAAGATCATACGACTGAGATTAGTTTCGCTAAAATAGATCTACAGTCCGGAAAATCTGAAGTCTGGAAATGGGAACAAAAAAATCAGAAAGTCGAGAAACGACTTCAGGAAATGTTATATTTCCGGAAGCCGGAAAGCGGAAGGCCGAGATCAGACGACTGAGAATCGATTTGCAAGAGATCTATGGTCCGGAAATCTTAAGACCGAAAAGCAAAAATCAGAAATCGAAAAGTCGAGAAACGAGTTAAAGAAATGTTACATTTCTGCATTTCGTGATTCGATAGATCAATGGCTAGGATGAAGCCCGAAGAAGATCGACGATGTGGAATCACTGAGGGGGAAAGAAATGCGAAAATCGAAAAGTGATGAAAAGTTTGGAAAACTTGGTTCAAATGTTGATTTTTTTTATTTCTGTCACTCGAAGATCAATGGTCAGGAAAACGCCCGAGGAAGATCAACGGTGGGGAATCATTAATGAGGAAACCTTGGTGCAGAAATGCAATTTCAAGGGGGAAATCTATGCGTTAGATCAACGGTCCGGCGAGACTTAGAAATAGGATCAACAGTTCTAATTAAAGCTGGAAGATGATTTAGCGAAAAGAAGATGGAGATTGCAGAAGCACCAGAAAATGATAGACAGGGCTGAGGAAATGGATTTTGAGCTGTGGAAAGAACGAAACGATGCTTTTGTTGAAACTTAATGATGGAATGATGCGACTGTTGAACGAGTAAGAGGATGAATAGTTGTGTCTGTAATTAAACCGTCACATTCCAAAACGAAGGAGCGCAGCTATGGAGAGATGCATTGATAGGAAATAGGTAAAGAATATTTATTGTATGAATGTGTAAAGAATTAAGGGTCTCTGTTAGTAAGTTTGACAGAGTCCAAAGTGGATAGTTTACAACTGTTCCTAAAGATCTAAGAAAATCAGAATAGGGTGGTAGGGTGGTGTTAGGGCATGCCATAGGTCTGCAGGGGGTTGAAGCCTCCTTCCAGTCGTAGTTGGAGAATAGGGTGTCGTAGCATCCTTGTCTGTTGAAGTAGGCAGGAAACCATTGGGGTGTTGTAGCATCCTTGTCTGTATTTGCAAGAAAAATCTAGGGTGTGTTTACATCCTTTCTATAGCAGCAGATAATTTTTTTGTGTAAATTCATCTTATTAATGAGTTTGTGTTGGTGGTTTTCCCTTTTGAGGTTTCCACATAAAATCTGTGTCTTAATTGTTGATTTTTGTGTATCTCAAATAGCAAAGGGCCAACACTGATTCACCCCCCCCTCTCAGTATTATGGGATAAACCAACATTACTAATATTAAACAACTCTTTACGTAATCAATTTATTAGGAGTTATTGACAAGATAGCATGCTCATTGGTTAGTACAAATACACTTGATACATTACTTGCATTCAATACTAGTTCTTATCCTAATAAGGTATATTGTGTCTCAAATACATACTTGTTGTATTCATGTTCCACTTGCTTTTATCATAGTAGTAATATCACTTATAACTACCTTTAGTGTTATAGCTTAGCACTAGACATGTTATTCTTTTGTATCAACTTAAACAAGAGCTTATCATGCTTATTGAATAGGGTAATACTTATGTTTGTAATGATGGAATCAAGATTCATGTAACAGATAAGGTGATTACATATCCTATGTAGTAAGTATCTAGTATTAAAGTGCTCATGTGACTTTTATCACTTGCTTCTATTACCTAGTACTTTTAAACACTATTATTGTTCTCTACATAATTAGTAACGTTGTTGATAGTTATGGCATTTGTATTTAGAAACTTGAATGATCATAATCACTTACAATGATTTTAAATGGAAACTGTTTTCACAGGTTATATAGGTAAATAAGAGTAAAGCTTGTTACTTATGCCCATGGTATTTACAAAATAAAGTACAAATGTTATAAATCTTGGTTAGCTTTAGTATAGGTATGAGCAAGAGCCTAGAACAATTCTTTTATTGGGAATTTTATACAATTTCATAGCCAGTCACAAATTTCATATTCAATTATGTGAATGCATACATCTATGTATCATACAACAATACATTCATACATCACCCTATCATACAATTAAAACAAAATTTCAAGGAGAAAGCCATATTTCACTGATGATAGGGGTAACGTAGTGGACGCTTAGGCATATCCCATGGGGTCAAGGGATATATCTGCATGCTCTTGAACAAGGGATGTACCCGAGACATCCCTCGATTATCCCTTGCCTAATCTAATTTAATAAATAAATCTCAAGCTAACCAGGAAGGTTTTTGTTGATTAAACAAATGTAACCTATCACAGTCCGAACCCCTTTGGGTTTTTTCAACAAAGATATTTCTAGGTATCCGGACTTCGAATTTTGAATATTTTGGCAAAGGATCCTTTCAACAACCTTGCCAATCTTACCACTCAAACCTTCATCCATGGAGATATAGCCTAATATTGTTATTGGTTAGTGGATTTAGGGGTACAACCTCCTATAGAAGATGCAAGCATACCATGCCACAATCAATCCTAGAACTCTGCCTGGCCATCATTTCTCTTGTCCACAATATCCGACAAAGCTATCTATAAGTGAGTTTTGGATTATACCATACCCATGATCATTTGCCCCCATTCTCAGGGATCTATAACTTCCACCAACACCACTCTAACTATCATTGCACTGCTTTAGGTCAATAATATATGAATTTATCTTATCTGTATACATACCAAAAAGAATGGTTTTTGGTTCTAAATTCTAAGGAAGAGAACAAAAGTTTGATCAACCTGACAAAGGAATGTTTTTGGTAGCACCAAACTTCACGATCAAAACCACAACAAAAGTTAAACAAAAATCAAGAGCAATCTGGAAACCACAAAGGTAGACCATAATTGTTGCTACTGCTGCAGTTATATGTTCTCGAGGATGGCATCACTACCCAAGAAGGAAGATATCTACAAACAAATCCTATGCCAATGAGAACTCTGCAATCTCATGTGTCTAGACTCTAGAAGACCTTTACCTGAATCTGAACTTCAGATGCTACCCTGTAAGAGTCAAGATGTGATTTTGGTGAGAATCTCCGTATGAAACCCAATCCACAAGAATATAGGTCAATCCATTCAAGAGACCTTTCTTTCTTATCACCATTTCAAGCAATTAAATTATTTGCATCCCAAAAACTAAGTCCCTTTTATCAGGACGAGTGCTAGAGAAGGTGGTAGAAGCTCCTAGTCTAAGTTTAATATTATAACAAATAATATTTCACCCTCCACTTTCATTTTGTTTCCCCAAAACAATACATTTTTTTAATATTTCCTCGTTAAATACTTCAATCATCTTTGTAGTCTATCCCAATCTCTCCATTTGTTGTCACCTGACCACCATTCACTTAATGAGCCTTAAAAGCCATAAAATAGTAACGATCTAAAATTTAAATGGAACATTAGACTTTATACCATCATTATATAGATTACAGAGGTGTTATAAATAACAAACAAACAGAACAACTAAACAAGATTTAAAAACTAAACCTGACGCTATGGTTTAGGCATACTTCTATGCAAGAGGTAAGCAACGTGGGCAACTGGCAAAGTAATTAATAGAAAACTACTCTAATAGAGTTTTCCTTCAGAGATTAGTAAGGTTCCATATTAAGTCACATTTGTATTATAATAAATAAGTTATTTTTTTGATGACCAATATGAGAGACAACTAAAGTTGGAAAGATATCTCAAGAATACAATGATATTTTTCGGACTTGCAAGAAATGTTATATGGTCTTTAACTGACCTCAAGGTGGAATGATTTCTAAATCAATATTGTTAATAACATATATTGGGTCCAAATACTCCTTAACACTATCACCAACATTACAAGACATAACCTCCACATATGACATAAAAAATATACAAGATAAGGGCTGGATCAAACTCGCTCATGGTGAATAATACCAAGGAGCTCAAAATTAAGGTTTGTATAAGCACATTACATATCCAACTTAATATGCCTCGGGTTGCAATCATGTAGATCTTCAAGTGTAGACTGAACTGGTAGAGAACTAAACTGTCTAGCATTTTAAATCTTTGGAAAGTAATCTTCAAGAATCATGTTTGGCCAAATTAAGTTCATAAAAAGAAGGCAAGGTCTTTCCCTCTTAGAGCCAATGGTATTTCTATGTAATTGCCTCTTAACATGCAACCTAAAAGAGCTACAGGAAGATCCGTTGTTTTTTCTCTTTCAACAATCAATAGTACATAAGTTTTGTGCAGAACCATATAACAAGCCTTACTAAATTCCAATTTCCAAATATGTTGTACCTTAGTCTTGGCAGTTCTATTTAACTAACTATTTTTTGAAGTTCAAACTTGCTAATTGCACGCTAGATCGACAACCTAGTATGACACAAATGTTGTCATATGTGGGATTAAAAAATATAATCTTATAATAAATAATAATAACAATAATACTATAAGTTAGTCAAATATAGATACACAAAGAAATACAATTATTTCTATATTTATGAAGATACACGATATGTGCTCATATTATAAAAACAGCTACATAAAAAATAAAAAGAGAGATACCAGATTTAGAAACACTCAAGAACTGATATTTAGATAGAAACATTGTTTCATTGTTATAAAAGAATGTCGATCAAGCTCTAACATAGATTAAATCGATAAATAACTTTCTAAAGAATTATAGAAAAGTAGTAATTTGCTATTGGACTCGTGCATTGTCATGATATCTTTCATTTCTCCAAACGTTTTCTCTTTTGAACACACCCTAAATACACTAAGATATGTTGATAGCCGAGAATGCTTTAAAAATGAAGCAATAGCATTTTCATTATGTGGAGACACTTTATTATGTTCCATTAACAACATATATTTATTATTATGTAGGGTTAAGAGTCTTTTAAAAACTACCAATTCAAAGAAAGATATGAGCTCTCTTGCTATGACAGTGAGAGTCATCCACTGCTCCACCGACTCTGCCATTGTCATCACCATTGCTTCCATAGTTCACTTATGAAAACAATAGCTTGGAATTTCAAAGTATTTTGAATTATCATAAACATATGCAAGATCATAATATTATATACATGATAACGTCAAGATACTTCTCATTAACCTTTCCAAATGAAAGAACAAAAAGTATCATTTCCAATTGAAAGTACATTCCAACATAATTATATAAAAGCATTGTTCAATTTGTCACTTGTACAAATGGCCCCACTTAGTAAGAGTTGTGATAAAACCATGACATGATAGACATTACAAATGATCATAAGAAAAAACATCCACAAATTGGAGATATATATTGATTTCCATGGACGACTATTTCTGGAATAGATGTTGATGATAAGTCATCTTGGACATCACCAGTTACAATTGCCACTGCTCTTGACACTAGATCTACAGACATCCTCTTCACCTCTACCTGGTAATCTATGGTAAAAGTTTGAAATTGATTAGTAATGGTTTTTGCTTCTCTATGTAGATGTTTCAAATTGTCTTTTCGCACTTTATAAACCTCTTTCATCTGGTTAGATATTAATTCAGAGTTGGTGACCACTGCAATATTATTTGCACCATGTTTTTTTGATGCCTTGTGCCCTTCAACAAGCACAATATAGTACGCTTCATTGTTTGTAGACCTTCCAAAAACAACTCTCTTATTTTGGAGAACATGGTTTAGTGCTTGATTGTGAATGACATAAGTAATAACTGCTTGACCTAGGTTCGGATGACATGACATTTCAATGCACAATGTCCATTTTTGCACCATTATGTAATAATCACATTTCTCTACGCTTTCTATCACCTAGATAAATGAACAAGAAGTTTAATTAGAAAACATACATCTAAAAAAATAACAATGAATAACCACATTGTAAAGTGGGCACAAAGCGCATGTTATGGACTTGCTATTATAAGCATTCCAATGAAAAAATCACCAACCTAAAATTATCTCTACCATTATCTTTCATTTTTTTAAATGTTTGCGATTGTACCAAATATGTTAAATTCTAGTATTAGCTATTAAATGTAGACAAATATGATATGGAATTTCACCACATATTACTTTTGTCTACTATTATAGATGTCTTGCAGAATAATGAAGCTTGTGGTTCTGTTTTCTATAATTTAAACATGGTTGTTTCAGAAAGCATTGAAATACAATCAACTTTCACAATTGGATGCTTGAAAACTAAGGGATCCTTGAACTACTCTTTTTAACAAATATAAAAAAAAGAATCATTCAAATCATAATTTAATTCAAGATAAAGTAATGCTTTTAATTAATAATCACAAATTACAGTGACATCGTTCAAAAATTCACATAATAGACCGACAACCATACAAGGAGGCATTTAAAGGTCCACTAACTGACAGTCATACAAACGGATACATTCATGTAAAAAATAACAGACATCCAAAATGTATTGTAATCATTGTCTTCAATATACAACATTCATACAATGAAAAGTACCATGGGGGCATTCCCTGTATGGAGCTATAAGCTAATTCTTATACACATGAAAGTCATTATTTTTATTCACGCTTATTTTTCATAATAATACATATGTGTGGCATCTTTGTATTGGCGATAGATTGTGAATAAAAAGAAAGGCGATGATACTTGGAGTTCTTATCATTTCCTTCATCTGGGGTGAGAAATGTTCATTTGCGACCCTTCATTCATGCGTTAGTATTTTTTTAGCACAGATGGATCTTCAATATCATCATCATTTACTATGGTTTGGACCTTACCATGATCTCCTACAATCTTGCTCTTTCCATTTAAGCCACCTTCTTCCACAAACAAAGATATGTTTTTCCCATTGAAGACATTATTTTGTAGATCTTGACCATAATTGATATAAGATGGATGCAACTGAAATGAAAAGTCAAGTGCATCATCTAATCAATAGGAATCTTATCAAATGTTGGTGGGCCTATAGATGGATAAGACTCCAATGAAAAGTCAAGTGCATCACTTAAATCAATAGGAGTATTGTCAACTGTTGGCAGGCCTATAAATGGATGGGAGTCCAATAAAGAGTCAAGTGCATCATATAAATCACTAGGAGTCTCGTTAAATGTTGATGGGCTTATAGATGGATGAGAGTTCAATGAAAAGTCAAGTGCATCATTTAAATAAATAGGAGTCTTGCCAAATGTTGGTGGGAAGAAATGAACACTTTTCGATGTCTTGTCACAATGTTGAATACTTTCAATACAATCATATTTCTCATTTTCCTTATTGAAACCTTTTTTTGTCATGTCGTACAATACAAAATCAACATCTTCATAAACATCAGGTGTTTGATTCAATTCCAATGAAGATGATTAACCAACATATATATTATTTCCATGTAAATATAAGGAAATAATGTCAATAAAATAGATATTCATTCCGGGATTTCCAATACGTAACAAAACATGTAGGGGTTTCCAAAACGTATGTTGTATGTCTCGTCAACAGAGATGTAATCATCATCGGGAAAATATGAAGAGATACCTAGATATCTCTATTGTAATGAAAGAATGTTGAATAGATGTTATTTCTTCAAATACCATTCAAGGCTATTTTTATATCAAATCAAATAAATATATAATATTTGAATAGAAATTGAAAAATCCTACCAGTGGTGACTTATTGAAGATTTTACGTAGCAAAACCCAATTTTTATCTTCTATAATTTTCTTACGGACAATCTTCGCTAGTGCATATTTTTTTTACTTGATTGCGCATCGTATTAACCAACGATTCTTTTAAACATGCCAATGCATCCTCATTCAACTCCTCTACACCCTTCACCACCTATTACAAGAAAAACAAGAAGAATACATTGAGAAAGCGTCATTTATTGAATATATCTGGAAATAAAACATTAATAAAATAATCATACCTCTTTTTGGACCTTTCTTCGAATGGCAACAATTTCCACAACCTTCCTATTCTTCTTAAACAGATATTCAACATCATAATTCTTTCGCCTATGATATTTTTTCATTTTTGATGCAGATCTAAGCTTGTAGTTATAGCCCCGTGGAGCACCAACATGCAAGGTTATGGGTTCCCAAGAACATACTTCCTCTCAAATGTTTATTAAATGTGCGACACTTTCTGCGTCGCAAACCATTGCACTCAATTCCCAGACAATAAAAAAAGTTGCACCCATTACTTTTCTTAATTACTTTATAAATCAAGTTTTCTTTAGATGGTCAGCCAATAATATATTTAGTTCATGCAGCTTGGTACATCACTAAGAAGATTGGATTATCTACTTAGTAAACAAATAACAAAAAATTTGATTGTTTAGATAGAACAAGAACCTATACTATGGCCATCGTATTGGAAGATGTGATTGGTTTATAAATCCTCCAAGCAAACAAAACCCTGGAAAAACAACAACATTTTTATGCAAGATTATCCATTTCTGAAATTACAATGCATAATATTGTATATCACAATGAAACACTAGAACATGGATGTTAGATTTACCTTGTACATATCATATTAGTCTAGCAAATTCCAATGCAATGCTTGTATAGGAATGCATCGTCACCCCCAATGGAACAAGCATGCAAGCAAAATTATTGAAAAAGAAAAAAATTAGTAAAAATAAATCATTTGAACAAATACATTTCCCTTCATTTCCTTATAATTTCATGAACCTTTGAGATGTTCCTGACAATAGTAGAGTTTTTCCCATTTGTTTAATGATATTATGTTTGTCCACTTTCAGATTATTTATTGTTGGTATAATTTGGATTCTCAAGGAGGCAGAGTTCCACCTAGGGCAAAGTTTCAGATCAAGAAGAGTTATTTCCAAGAAAAGTTCTTACAGGGAAAAGTTTTAGTTGAGGCAGAGTTCTATATTAAGCAGAGTTCATGCCAAGCAAAGTTCTTACTGGGGAAAATTCCAATCAGGGCAGAGTTCTAATCGAGTAAGAGTTCTAGTCGAGGCAGAGTTCCAAAGGTGGCAGAGTTCCAACCGAGGAAGAGTTCCAGTCGGGGTGGAGTTCCAATCATGGCAAAGTTCTCAATAGGGATAGAGTTCTCAATAGGGGCAAAGTTCCAGTGAGGACGGAGTTCCAACTGGGGTAGAGTTCCATTTGGGGCATAGTTCTAGTCGAGGCAGAGTTCCTGCCAAGCAAAGTTCCAACAAGAGAATATTTCCTATGTGGGAAGAGTTCCCAAGGATATGAAAGTTCCTGCAAGTATAGTGCACTTATCTAGGAGGTTGTTATCATATGTGGCAAGTTGGATAATCATTGGGTGCACAAAGTGGGGGAGTTGGTCGCTTGATTATGAGGTACATGTTGCTTGTAACACCCCGATTTTGACCCCGTTTGCATTAAATGTAATGATGTAAATATTGTAGTTAATCATGGTGTGGAGTTAAAGAAAAAAACCCCACCATTGATTTAGCGTTTTATGTTTCGACAATTAAAATCGACGCTGATGGTATTTTATGTTAGCCAACACATTATAATTTTGTACATCATGTAAATATGCAATTTAATTAAAATCCCACAACCAGTTATGTCAATGCAGCAAATAATGAGATGGGGGCATGTTTTCCTAAGGATAAGGGCTGGGGGGATGTTTAACCTTGATCCATTGGGGAAAAGCCATGTGTCAAATGGAAAACCCATCAAAACTGTCAACTACCCATTTCTTGTCTTTTTCCCCAATCATTTATTTCTGCCATAATTTGGTTGAGGTAGTTATTGCATAGGAATGGGAAGAGTATGGAAAAAAATTCGAATTGGGCAGAGCACCCATTTTTGAAAAATGTGTTTTGACTTCATGGGCAAGAAAACACCCAAAAATGTATGACCATTCCCTCATGCATTCACGTTTTCATCTTCCCTCACGTTTTGGGGAGATGTGGGACGTTTTTTATCATCCATCCTTCATTCATGTGGAGCTCTCACGTAACTGAACCTTCCAGGGGTTTTATCCTTCACATTTTCAGTTTTTCTTCATTGTGCATGCCCAGGAAGTCTGTTTTGGTGCTATGGAGTGAATGGCCCGCAAAGAATTACGATTTTGTGGTTTGCTTAGTCGATTTGGCTCATGCAATGCCCAGAATTGTTGTTGAAATCGAGTTGCTCATTTCGAGTTGTTTTTCACCATTTTACTAAACTGTTTTTTGTTGCAAAACGTTTTTCCTCCACCTAGAATTTTGTATCTTGCTGTGTGTGCATATTTTCCTTGGTCTGAACTGGTTTGGAGTGGAATTGGGTTTGAACTAGCTTGATAAACCTAATGTAGGAAGAAACCTCACAAATAGATCTAGAGGGGCTGGTTTTCTTCTTTGCACACCTTGAACAACACCGGAATGGAAGGCATAGCCCGAGGGACTGTGTAGCAGAGAAGGGAATGCTTCCTTGTGTTGGGTGTGTATATGTTTTAGGAGCCAAGCCCAATCTAGTGTAGGTGTCCATAGCTTGGTGGTTGAGCTCACTAGCTTAGCAGTTCAAGCTTTCTAGCTCATTTGCAGCCTGATAAACCCAACTGTATTGGCTTGGCTGAGTTTTGTTGTATCCTTGGCTATGTGTGAGCCTGCTAGTGTTCCTCATTCCTTGTGAGAATCATGCCCAGCTTGAGGGTGGAAGTGCTACTGAGAGATTGATGAGTGCATTGGCCTATGGTTGGGTGGAATGTTGCAGCGACGTAGCTGGTTGAAGGACAAACTTCTTTCAAGATAAACATTCTTGTCTATGTTAATCTCTGCATTTGTATTTGCTTAATGAAATATAATGAACATGCCTAATATGTAGAGTTGATGAACTGCTTCTGCTGTATAATTGCAATTGTATGCATCTATGTATGTTTTATTTCAATGCATTTTAAAATTATGTTATGGGGATTAGATTTCCCGGATTGGTGATGGCCTGAATGACCAAATATGTCAAAGACTTCTGTGAACAGGTTGAATTTCCTGACATAAATCTTCATTTTCGCAACTTCTGGGATGCAGGATGTGGAAAATTCCTTCTGTAAATTTTATCCCCTACAGATCTCCTTCTGCAACTTACGGAATGCGGGATGCGAAAACGTCCTTTTGTAAATTCTATTCCCGGCATATCTCCTTCCGCAACTCTCCTTTTCGCAACTTGCGGGAAGCAAGATCGTAATTTCCATGTTTCCCCGATTCCACAAACTCAAGCTTTCTGCACCATTGATTCTTGCGGGTTGATTCTCAGCCATTGACCAGTTTCCAGATGTGAAACAGATTGTGACCGTCGATTTTCGTCGCGATCTTTCTCCGCCGTTCGATCTCCTCTGAGATCTTTCTTCATAGATCATCGAATTGATCACCGACTGGATCAATTTCTCTATTATCGAGAAATTAAAGAATTTATACACAAACTTGAATAGAGTGAACGCAAGATGAATTCATGTCTCTATAGATTTCTGCAAAATCGGGAATCCATCAAATTACATACATAATTCAATGAACTTCGACCTGGATGGTCCTGCATCAATTAGGTAGCATTATGGTCGCGTTCTCTCTCTAGTGGACGGGAGGGGACATGACAGTGTGGTATCAAAGCTGTTGGTTGCAGCACTAGGGCCTAAATGGGACAAGTTGAACAGTTAACAGAGCTTATGGTTACAACATTGGGCTTAGATGGGCCAGGTGATAGTTAGTAAATGGGTTTTACTTCTAAAATTATTATGCAACTAACAAATGACATTGTTAACACATTTTTCAAAGTCATAGTGCAGACTGAAAAGTGGGTTTTTGGCTTAGAGTCATAGTGCAGATTGAAAAGTGGGTTTTTGGCTCAGCCATGAGAATCTACCACATGTATGATGCACAAAACCCTAATGAGTACGAGGAAGATGCTATGGTGGAAAATGTCCGAGTTGGAAATGCTGAGACAGAGTCTAATGGGAGGAGGTTTCAAGATACTCCCCCAGATTTTGCAACCACCATGAGAAGCCTAAGGGTGGAGATGCAAAGTTACAGGAAAAATAATGAAAGATTGGTTAAGGCTTGGCAGGAGTAGAATCGACTGAATGTAGCCATGCTGTAAAGTTCGACAGCCATTCAGAGATAGATGAACTCTGGGGATTGGACAGTAAGACTATAAGGAATTAAGATCACTGCTAGAAGAAGAAAGAGATATAATAGTGGGTCATATGACTCTGAAGGATTCACTAGTGGTTCAAGTTCTTCTTCTCATGAGAAAAAGAGAAAGAGGCGCTACCAAAACAGTTCGCGTGATGAATTTAAGAAGGTAAGGACTTTTACCTTCAATGGTGAGATAAATAATGGTCAAGAAGCTGAAGCTTGGCTTCCTGGAATGAGGAAATATTTTCAAGTCCAAGAGTATTCAGAAAATATGAAGGCTAGAGTAGCCATCTTCAATTTGACTGGAAGAGCATCCATATGGTGGGAGCACTTTAGGCAAGTGAAGAAGATTAATGAAAGAAATATTGTGTGGAAATAGTTCCAGAAGTATTTCAAACAGAAGTACCTCTTTGATTGGTACTATGATGATAATATCAAAGAGTTCCATGAGCTGAGATTGAGACAACAGACCATGGAAGAGTATGCAAATAAGTTCTTGGAACTATTGAGGTATGTCAGGTACATCAAAGATGAGAAGGTGAAAATCCAATGTTTTTTGAGTGGATTGCCCCAGTCTTACAAAGACAGAATTGAGTTTTATGAACCTAGAACTCTAGAAGAAGCAATAAGGAAAGCTAAGTATTGCTATGAACAAAGCAAATGAAAACATGATTATCATAAGACATGGAAAGACAAAAAGAATTATAAGTCTGACACAGGAAGAAATGTTTCAAACCTTCTAACTTTAGGAATCAATAAAAGCAACCATCCCAAGTTGAGAAGCACCCAGCCAGAGCGGTGGGAGAAAAGCCAGAGAACCACAACATAATAGAGAACCACTCCAATGTTGGAAATGTGGAGGACCCCACATGCGTAGGAATTGTCCACTTGAGAATGAGAATGCAAGGCCAATGTACAACATTCAAGAGATAGAAACACTGGGTCAAGTAGCAAGGGTCGTCCCTAAGATTTATGCAGCATTGGAGGACCGCCAGGAAGATCACCAGTCAACTGTGGTTGAAGTTGCAGGTAAGATTGTTCGAAAATCTGTTTCTATTTTGATTGACCCTAGTTCTATTCACATTTACATTACTCCTAGAGTAGTGGATATTGTGCTTTTAAGAAAGTAAAGCATAGAAAATCATGGTTAGTTCAGCTAGCCACTGGAACTAAGAGAAAGGTTAGTGAAGTGGTAGAAAGATGTCCATTGGTGATGAATGGATTGGTCACTTGTGTAGATTTGAATGTTCTACCACTTGGTTCTTGTGATGTTCTCATTCGAATGGATTGGTTAGAAGCTCACAGGGTAAAGCTCGGCTGTTATAATAAGACTTTTGAATGCACGGATGAAGAAGGGAACCCAATAGTTGTAAGAGGCTTTCCAAAGGTGATTTTTGCGAGGCAGATTTCAACAATGCAATTGAAGAGGTTTTGTAGGAAAGGTTGTCAGTTGTATGCAGCTCATATTATGGAGGAAACAAAGAATGAAACTCCTAGGTTGGAGGACTTTCATGTGTTGCAGGAATTCAAGGATGTTTTTCTTGATGAGATTCCAGGGCTTCCTCCAAAGAGAGACATTGATTTCACAATTGAGCTTGTGTCAGGAGCAGCACCAATGTCCAAGACACCCTACAAAATGAGTACACCGGAAATGCTAGAGGTGAAGATGCAGTTGCAAGAGTTGTTGGAGAAGAAGTATATCAGGCTGAGTGTCTCTCCTTGGGGAGCACCAGTTCTGTTTGTGAAGAAGAAAGATGGTACACTCAGATTGTGTATTGATTACAGACAACTGAATAGAGTCATTGTGAAGAACAAATATCATTTTCCTAGAATTGATGACCTCTTTGATCAAATGAGAGGAGCAAAGGTATTTTCCGAAATTGACTTGAGGTCTGGTTACCATCAGGTGAGAATCAAGGATGAAGACATTCATGAGACAACCTTCAAAATAAGGTATCGACATTATGAGTTTGTAGTGGTACCATTTGGTCTCGCAAATGCACCAGCTACATTTATGTGCCTTATGAATAGTGTCTTCAAAAGGTATTTGGACAAGTTTGTTCTTTTTTGCCTTGCTGACATGTTTATTTATTCTAAGAATGAGGAAGAGCATGAAGAGCATCTGAGATTAACATTACAATTGCTCAGGGAGTATCAGTTGTATGCAAAGTTGAGCAAGTGTGACTTCTATAAAGATAGAATTCAGTATTCGGGCCACATTATCTCAAAAGAGGGTATATCTGTGGACCTTGAAAAGATTGAAGCCATTATGAATTTGCTTACTCCCAGAAATGTGACAAATGTAAGATCTTTTATGAGACTTGCAGGATACTATAGGAGATTCATTGAAAAATTCTCCAAGGTTGCACATGCCATCACTTCTTTGCACAGGAAGGGGAAAAAGTTTGAATGGACATCGAGGTGTGAAGAAAGATTCCAACAGTTAAAGAATCTTCTCAAAAGTGCACCAGTCTTGAAAGTTGCAAACCCAGATAAAGATTTTGTGGTGTGTACCGATGCATGCAGTCAAGGACTTGGAGGAGTTATTATGCAAGACAACCACACAATATGTTATGAGTCAAGAAAGTTGAAGGAGCATGAGAAGAACTATGCCATTCATGATCTAGAACTTGCATCCATAGTACATGCTCTCAAGATGTGGAGGGATTACTTGATGGGCAGAAGATTTGAGCTGAGGACAGACCATTGTGGTCTAAAGTATTTGTTTGATCAGCCTACTCTAAATGCTAGGCAAGCTAGATGACTGGAGTTTTTATGTGAGTTTGATTTTGTAATCAATAACATAAAGGGAAAAGAGAATAAGGTAGCTGATGCACTCAACAGGAAGGTGCAGGAAATGCATGTGGTATCCATTAGTATTTTCCAATCGGAGTTGAGGCAACATATTGTTAAGCATGGTTCTGAAGATGAATTGTATGCCTAGGTCAAGGACAAGTTGCAACAACAAAGCCTTGAAAAGAAGTATGAGGGATATAAATTAGAATAATTTGGACTTCTTACTTATAAGAACATAATTTATATTCCAAATGTAGCAGATTTGATGAGGGTTGTTATGGATAAAATCCATCAAAATCCATATTCTGGTCAACTAGGATATCAGAAGACAATTGCTACAACTAGAAAGCAATACTTTTGGCCAAGAATGAAAAAGGACATGGCTGAATATATTTCAAGGTGCATGAAATGTCAGCAGCTGAAGGCTGAGCATCAACACCCAACAGGTTTGTTGCAACCTTTGTCAGTTCCGGAATGGAAATGGGAAGTTATTTCCATGTATTTTATTACAGGATTACCAATGACTTGGAGACAACATGATTCCATCATGGTTGTGGTGGACAGATTGACAAAGAAAACACATTTTATATCGGTTAAGTCTACACATAAGAATGATGACATCACAAGGATCTTCATGAGGGAGATTTTCAAATTGCACAGATTGCCTAAGGCAATAGTTTCTGACAAAGATGTCAAGTTCACTTCCAGTTTTTGGAAGGGATTGTTTGCAGATTTGGGTACAAAGTTGAATTTCAGCATTGCCTACCATCCTTAGAATGATGGGCTGAAAGAGAGAGTTAACTAGGTGCTTGAAAACATGCTTCGTGTGTATGCAATGGACAAACCAACCAAATGGGAAGATTATTTACACTTGGCGGAATTTGCATATAACAACGGACAACAAGCATCCTTGGGGATGAGTCCATATGAATATTTGTACGGCTGGAGGTGTAGGACACCAGTGACTTGGGATAATCCAGTGAACAGGGTTGTGCTTGGTCCAGAATTGCTCAAGGACATGGAGTAGGACGTTGTAAAGATCATGCAGAATTTAAAAGCATCCCAATACAGAGATAAAATCTATGCAGATAAGCATAGGGTGAACCGAGAGTTCAGTGTTGGGGATCATGTTTACCTCATAGTGAGGGCAAAGAAGAGTTCATTGAAGCTTGGAAGCTGTTCCAAGCTATCACCTGGATACTGTGGGCCGTTAGGAGTGCTTGAAAGAATAGGGCCAGTTGCATATAGAATTGCATTTCCTGCTAGCACTAGGGCTCATAATGTTTTTCATGTTTCTTTGCTTAAGATATATGTACGTGATCCTAACCCTGTGATAAATTGGGATATGATTCAGGTGGAACCTACATGAGAGTTCCAAATCGAGCCAATGTGCATCCTCGACAGGAAGGTCACAATGCTTTGGAAGCGAGCCATAGGGCAGGTAAAGGTGCAATGGGAGCACTACGGTCCTGAAGAAGCTACATGGGAGCTGGAGGATGCCATGCGATTGGCACATCCATTTTTGTTCAATTCTGCGAAGCACTGAGGGCAGTACCAGCATAGCATTTTTGTTCAATTTTGTAAAGCATTGAGGACAATGTTGTTAAAGGGGGAGGGGAATGTAACACCTGACGTGACATCTCTTCTCGACAATGTGCTTATGTGTTGTAAACTATTCTCTGCAAATCTATCTATCATACTCAAAGAATTATTATTTTTTTCATCCTTCGTGTTTAGATGGTTTTCCGTATATCTTGTCTCTTGTGATTGATTGATTTATGTGGGTGGTATATTTATGAGATTCATGTTTGGATGATATATTTATGTTGTTGATATATTAAAATATTTATTTATGTATGATATATTTATCTAAAGGATGATTTATGAGATTTAAATGTGCTGAAATTAATTGACAAAAGTTTTAAAGTTCAAGCTTCTCTGATTTTTCTCAAACATTCACATAGTTTAGGACTCCGCCATGGAACATTTCATAATGATAACACAATAGCCTCCCTCCTTGCATCAAAACCATTCCCATTGCACACCCACTTGCATCTATCTCCAATTAGAAATGCTTCCACAAGCTAGGCAATGTGAGAACTAGTGCTTGACTGATATTTCACTTGAGCTCTTCAAAGACAAGTTTGTTGGTTCTTTCCCCACTAGGGCCCCTTACTGCTGGCATTTATGGGATGTTGAGGTGCAGCCATAGCTGAAAAGGAAGCTATAATCTTCCAAAGGTATTGTGCTACCCCCCAAAATCCCCTTACATCAGTGACATTTGTATGTGTCGACCACTTATTGACGGCCTCCATCTTTGCATGTTGAATCTTAAGTTCTCCCCCACATATCACATACCCTAAAATACACCAAAAACTATTGAGGAAATTCACATTTCTTGAGGTTTGCTAGCAGTTGATGTTTTTTCAAGTGTCTAACACCTGCTTGGGATGTAAGATATGCTCTTCCCAGGTAACACCATAAATCAATATATCATCTAAATACACTATCATAAATGAATCTAAGGAAGGATGCAATACCTCATTCATTAAACACATAAATGTAGCTAATGCATTACACAAACCAAAAGGCATTACTAACCATTCATATAGACAGTTCCTATTCTTGAAGTCGATCTTCCAAGTGTCCTCTTCTTTCACTTGTATCTAGTGGTATCTCAATTTGAGATCCAACTTGGTGAAGTACTTGGCATGCTCCAACTGATCTAGAAAATCATTGATCTTGGGCAGGGTATCGATTATTGAGGGTGATCTTATTCATAGTTATGTAGTCAATACACATCCTCCAAGTCCCATCCTTCTTAGGCGCTATGATAATGTATGTCCCACAAGGTGAGGTGCTTGGTTGGATTCCTGCCTGCTCCAGTAGTTGTTGCAACTACTTCTTCACTCCATTTTCTTCTAGAATAAACTATCTCTATAGTCTGATGTTCAACAATGGATAATCTGGCAGTAGTTGTGTCTTGTGGACCACTTTCCTCTTAAGATTTATCCCTCTAGGATCTTGTAGCACTCCTATGTATGCCTACAAAAGTCTCTCCAACTAGGGTTTATGCTCTTTGGTACATCCCTCTAGAGATGAATTTACCTTTACTGATTCACCATCTTGTTGATTATGTCTTAAGAAAAGCAACACAAACTTTCTACTTGAACTAATCAATTTTTTTGCTTGGTTGGCACTTTTTTTTAAATGTGGTACACAACCTGGAGAGGGGTTGCTACAACCATGGGAATAATTCCTAAGGGGGGGGGGACACCCGAAGGGGCCTCACCCTGTCAGCTCTGATTATGGAGTTGAACCCGGTGGGGACGTCAAGTGAGACCTTTATATATCTATGCATATCCACCCAGGGATTTGACCCCAAGACCTTTTTCTTACAACTCACAGTTCTTAACCACTTGAGATAACCCATCGGGATTTGCTTGGTTTGCATTTATCAATGAGATTTTCAATCTACCTTTGTGCACGTTGATGATAAAAAAATTCCCATCCTTGATCAAGTGGTATCAACTTTATCTTCTCATGAATATTTCATCCCTTTTATACATGTAGGGACTTCCGAAACACTACAAAAACATCAAGGGGTATTATGTCTACCTCCACTTCATCAATACAATCTACCATTATGGCAAATTTAATCTTGCACTATTTTGTGACCCTAAGTTTTGCATATTCATTTACCCATCCATATGGATAGGGGCTAGGGTGATCATGTACTTCCATTTGAACCTTACTCATCAAATCTTCTTCTATGAGATTGACACGTGAATCAGAATAAAAAAGAATCTACCTTATTCTTCTTGATCTAGATCTTGATGTGGAAGAGTTTTGCCATCTCCTTCTCTTGTTGTGATGAAGGATACTCAGATTCCCCTCCTTTTACACTGAAGTGCATACAATCTTCTCATCCACATATAAGTTTTTCTCTTCGTCTTTGATTGAATATGTAACTAGAAGGTTATTCTTAGCATCCTTCTTGTGGTTCTTAGGGTTCAACTCTAGATATAAATCCCAACATTTTTCTTCAGTGTGATCATTGAAGTTACAATGATTACAATAGTTTTTCGGATCCTTGCACCAGTGTTTTATGGTTGTAATATTCTTATCTTTTCCTTTCCACTTCTTCTTCCCCCTCCTTGGTCCTCTACATACACATGAGGGTACAAGTGATTCTTAATGAGGGGTTTGAAATCCTCCCACTTAGTTACTAAGGATCACTCTCAAGCCTAAGTGCCTCCATGTGGCTTTCCTACCAAGTTAATGCATGGTCCTCTAACTTATGTTGAGCAAAATATCTTTTTTTCTCCTCATCTATTTGATGGATACTAAAATACACCTCTAATTATTGCAACCAATGATTCAACTTTAAAGCATCAATCTCACCTTAGTATGACTATTGACTTTTTCTTCCATCTTAAATAAATATTGGGAAGGTGTAATGGCACTGGAACTTGACTGCTCCTTCTTGGGTTTTTTCCTCAACTCCTTTTCTGGAATGTCTTTATCTTATGATTTCCCCTCCGATCTCATCTCTAATTTAGAGCCTCCAAAATCGCAGGAAGGTCCAAACATGCTCTCCAGATGCGTCATGAGGATTGGCATATTGTGTGAAATATCAGTGACTTGTATTTCCATCTTTGTAAATCACTGCTCATAATCGCCTATCACTTCTTCACCATATTTGTCCTCCATGGCTAGGGTTTGAAGACTTTTTTCTCACCAACTACTAGATCCTGCAATTTCCTACAAAATCCCAAAGAAAATTGTTTTGATGCTAATATGATCCGTAAACTGTTGTGGATATTCCACTAAAACAGTTCGTCACAATGGATATTACAACTTAGTTCTTATTATTAGTTTATTTCTTTAAAATGCTAAATAAGTGGAATTGGAAGAAAATTAACTAGAGAAAATAAGTAGACAATCCCCACAAATAACACAAGATATTCCATAGGAAAACCCACTATGGGGAAAAACTTAGCCAACAATGAGGACTATGTCTTGTTCTTCATCATATCAAATGAAAATGAAAAAGAAATGGTACTCTCTATGGAGTTACCTATGACTATATGTCCATAATGGATACTACATGATTTTATATATCATTGTTTTTCTGTAATATATGCTTTTGTGTTGTTGCTCAATTGTGGAACAATACAATAACATCAGAAGAATGGAACCCCTTCTTTTCCTTGTGGTTTAGTATTTAACATAGCACAATAGTAGTATAGGGATAATTTTAGGGGTTTTGCATGCCCCAACTCCTGATTAGAGTTAGGGTTTTGGACCTTCTAGAATGTTCTTGAAATTCCTTACATGGCTAGATCTTCATGTGTGACAAGCAAGAGATGATGTGGAATCCACTTTATACCATGGTGGTAAAGTGGGTAGGTAAAATTGTGGGTGGAATAACTTCTTCAATATGGAATATGTTTGAGGAAATTCTTGGACCATTGGAAAGGTCTTGGAGTGTAGAATAACGTCATGGGACATGACATCAACAATGAAATTTTGACCCCAAGAAACATCGTTTAGACCCTCAAATAGGCCCTAGAAGGTTCAGGACCCCAAATATGCAAAGTGATACCTGCCCCTATAATGGGCCCTTCAAAAAAATTCATCCAATATTTCTACCCAAAAGCATAAAAATATATGACAAATTATATATTTTTCCATTTTGGATCATTAATTTTCACAATCATATAGAAAAACTCATGTCACTATTGTTGATACAACTTATATAAAGCGCAATGGTGAGAGCAACAACAAAGACTCCACCTGAATGCAAAAGGAGACGCAAGTACTTCGAAAATAATTGAGCTTATGTCACAAGAATGAAGTTGTATGTACAAGGAGAAACACATCCTTCATAGAATCATGGTTGATTGCCACCTTACAAAAGTGAACAGGGATCTTGTGATACTCAATTGGATAGCTTAAATATAACTAACTTTAGCACTAATTGTTAAGGATACTTATTTGACAAGCATAGCATACAACATTACCATGGTATACAAGACAAATATACACATGATGAGCACAACTAATACGAGGTACAACATAAAGTGTTAATCAATAACTCCTAGTTTAGGTTAAATTGTTTGAAATTTTATTGTAAATGGGGAAACTTTTGCTAAAACGTGGATTGAAAATTCCACTTAACTTACGAAGTTAAGATTCATTTTTTATGGTATGGGTATGTGACAGTTTGCCTTCTTTGGTAGCCCATACCTTGCTACCTAGCTATGTATCTCCTAAAAGTGGAGGCTAGAAGTTTGGAATGGTATCCCATGGGTATACAACCTTTATTTCCTTCTCTAAATGTGATGGATTACATAATTTGAGGTTATTAAGTTAACATTAACCATATCATGATTTCCAAAATGGGTTGGAAGGCCAATCTAAAAGGCATCAAGTTCAATGTCCTACAAAATGGCGTATGGGACATATCTATTAGGTTTTAATTTGTCATGTTTCCAACTTTTGAACCTTTGTCTAATTGCAATTAGGGTTTGTCACCAACCTAAAATATATGATAAACCCTATGTTTATGTTGTAAAGTTTTATATTTTTCTAGAGTTTTGAGGAGGATATCCTTCACATTAGCATGTACTCGTGCTAGTAACTCAACAAAAGCTAGGGCTCTATACTATTCATTTTGTTCATATGAGGTGGAGGGAGTAAGGAGGGAAACCAAATTCATATGGAATGAGGGCCATCCATAAAAATCTCGAAAAGAAAATTACTTATAAAGGCATGTAATGTTGTATTAGAGTTTGTGTTGGATGATATGGCATTTGTTCCACTACTTACTGGATTGATGATATATATACAAGGCATGCACTAGAGTCTTATTCACGACATATGTTTTATTTTCATCTTGAGAATGAAAAGAAGTAGAGAATCACAACTAACAACCAAGCAACCTCAATGATTGTCAAAGTGACTACACATCATGTTGTTGGAAAATACAAATCTACAACTTTGGGGGCATTATTGGTCTTCCTTTTAAGGATGGAAATAACCATTTTGGAGAATTAACACACTACCAAAAATATACAATAATGTCAATCTTGATCCATAGGTAAGTCATTGATGAAAACCCACTAAATGAAGTCCATTAAAATGAATGATGAAGTTATTTTTAAGTAATAAAAATAAAAGCAATGATTGGAGTGGGTTGAGAGAGTAGTCATAGAGTTTGATAACTTGAGATAGATTAAGCTTCCAATTGGAAGGCTAGGACTAATTACACAAAATAAACTTGTGTAGAGATTTTAAGGAAATGGCACTTTCATAAATTTCACCTCAATCTCAGGGTTTCCAGGATCTATTCCCTGTGAATTGTAATCCCTAGGGATGATATGAAATATTAAGTACAATAATAATATTTCACTTTTCTTCAACCCAATTTCACACGGTAGATGAAGAGAAAAAATACTATACATGTGTACTTCAATACCACAATTCTACAATATGCTTATGCACAACCTAGTGGTCAACAAATATGCAAGAAAACGACCGCTAAAATGACACAACTATGGAACTCCTTGCTAATGTGTACCACTACCAAAAGGAGCCACTCTTTTAGGATTTGTATGTACAACAATAAATGAAACTAGAATAACTAAGGAGAGACCGTAACCAATCTTTTGATAAGGATAACTAAGGAAAGTCTAGCTAACCTCAAATACTGACCTAGCTCTGTTTTTTAGGGGTATATCTTAATAAGGATAATTGATTAAAATGCAAGACACACTTTAGTTTAGTATCTCAAAGATGTAAATAGATGTAACCATGAGAATAACTAAGTTGCATGATACCACAAATGAAATAGAAGCATTTACATTAACATTAGGCAATTAGAGATTTCTGAATATGATAACCCTCAATCCCAAAATGGCTTAATAATCACAAGTATTGTCAGGACACTGTAGTCCTTCGATCTAATTATGATATCCAACAATGATGTTTTCCCATGTCGTTTAAAGCACTAATCAAGGAGGATCAACCGTACTCTTGGTCACAACACCCTACCCCTCATATGCGTGAAGAGTAATCCTCCCAAATGTTGTGTCTAGTGCACTAGAGTGACAAAACGACCATTAACTTTGTTTTGGGACGCTTAGAGGTGACCCTGATATACCTAAGGTACGTGGAGTCCAAGTCCGTGTTTAGTGTTTTCTAATGTGATACTACTTGAAGGAGGGTACTAGACCAGAGTCAAAGGAGATGTCCATTGTCTTCCACCTAACGAGGATGCAAGGACACTTCTCCCAACAATGGTAATTATCTAGCCTGGTTCCCTTCAACTCTGGGTTTACCCACCTAATGACAAGCTCCTAATGATATTTATAGATATCAGAACATGTCTTATACCCAAGAATCCCAATAGTCATTTAAGCCAAATATGTGCATTGATATTAAATAAAATTCTCCCAATAAGAACAATATGCCAATGTATCATTTCCTTTTAAAGTAAACTCATGGCATTAACTTGATCAACATTAATGAAATAACAACAACTTGTGACAATGTATATAACTCAATGAATCAATAATGAAGTAGACCAAGCATTAAATCCTTTTGAAGCATATCATAAGCAATTGTATGAAATTGTAAGTTGCTAATACTTATGGTAATATCATTGTGATACCAACTATGAATGTGTGTGATCTCTGGAAAATCCATAATTGTAATACCACCAAAAAATCACTACAAACAAAAAATTGTGTCATATTACAATTATAATTGATTCAAGTAACATTTATATTTACTTAATGTTGTTAGTTGTTTTAGTATTTTTCTAAATAGTTCTCTCAATTTGACCTTTGCATGGCTTCTTTCAAACATCTATTCCATAAACAATATAGGATTGTTCATAATCAAACGAACAATGTTATAGTTTCACTCATATATATATAATGATGCTTTACCTAACTATATTTTGAATATGTGATGGTAAAAACATTAAGGGTAACATGATGAATTTACCTAGAGTTCTACACGAATACCTGCAGTGATCAATACTTTACCACAATGAAAAAATTATAGATTTAGACCCACTTCAACCTAAATCCAAAATCCATTTATTAAACTGAAGCGACGTGGAGAAAGTACAAATATCCTCTGGCATATTCCACCTTTGGTGACACTAAAGTTTTACACCTAGCATATGGTATTGTGCATTTAAATCCAAAGTACATTCAATTGAATGCACCTCGTGTGAGGTGTCCTATATTCGTACACCTAGATATTTTCCATTTCATTTGATTAGTTGTGCGATGATTTTGGCCCTGCTTGGATAAGGTTGCATACCTCCTTAGAGATTTGATTGTAAAGGAAATTTTGACTACTTTTAACATTATTTCTTTCTGGAATTATGCTACAGTATTACTACTTGTTTATGGAGAGGAAGGAAAACAACTTGGTAGTATGGATTCATTCGCAATTGTAACAACCCATCATCAATTTCCTAAGTCGAGGAGGAGATTTTTTACAATGCGACTATGCTTCTCATTAATCTTAGGTAGAAGTTATGTGAACTTGGATTTCTTTAAGTAGGATATTAATAACGACTTCCTACTGGATTTTTTTTCCTACCTTTACTCAACCACCTTTAGATCACTATGCATTCTATGTTTTCTGTACACTTTATGATTTGCAATTTGTGTACAGAGACACCTTATTTGAATGACTAGGGATTTGTTTATATACCCTCAATCGTGCCTCTTTACCTAATAGTCACAACTCTTCCATCGCGACCCTTAACAAATAAAACTAATTTAGAATTACCTTCTCTATTAATCTTATGAGTTTAATCATATGATTATGAAATAGTCAACTTCATAATCTCGACTCAGACATGTTACCTTTCGACTTATTTTATTATTTTATTTACAATATGTCGATATTTTCAATTATGAATCCGACTGATTGATTCCGATGTCGAACTGAACTCTGTCGATTTTAACTTATTGATTTTGATGTCGAACTATGATTCCGACTTGTTGATTCAATGTCTAACTAGACTCCATCGACTTTGACTTGCTAATTCCAATGTCGAACTCCGACTCTGGCTCCGATTTCAACTCATGACTCTGGTTCTAAGACTCTGTCGACTTCGACTTCAACTCCACTAACAATGGTCTACAAGTGGTTGAATTCGAATACAATGGTCGGCAACAGGTCGACTTCGATTGACAATA
Organism: Pseudotsuga menziesii; assembly: GCA_001517045.1. Classification (NCBI taxonomy): domain Eukaryota; kingdom Viridiplantae; phylum Streptophyta; class Pinopsida; order Pinales; family Pinaceae; genus Pseudotsuga; species Pseudotsuga menziesii. Next base: position 265,482 of record LPNX010707906.1, read on the forward strand.
GGTTGATTAGGTCAACTTCGACTGACAATGGTCGGCAATGGGTCGACTAGGTCGACTTCGACTGAGAATGGTCGAAAATAGGTCGACTAGGTCGACTTCGACAAACAATGGTCGACAATAGGTTGACTAGGTTGACTTCGACTATAATACAATAGGTCGACGCCAACCTTTGACACTTTCGACTAAATATGGTGACGATCAACTTGCTATCCTTTTCCTTTATCATTAATGAACTTCTTTGACATCAATGACAATCATGCCCAACATTCTCCCCCTTTGTCATTAATGAAAACCACTCTCCAATTCCCCCCGCGCCCCGACCCCCACCCTCCCCGCCCTCTTTGACATTAATGACAAAGGATATTAAAACTCCCGCTATCATCATTTCTCCCCTTGTCAACTCTATCCACCTTTTGTGGCAGAGTAAAATTTCCAGTTTTATCCTAAGGGAGAGGGATAACCTCCAAGTTTTGTCTGATATAGGAAAAGTACCTTCGAGTCAATGATTTAGTAAAGATGTTTGCAATTTGTTCGTTTGTATATACATACTCCAATTTGAAAACCTTTGTGACACTTGTTCTCTTAAAATATGTTATTTTCTTGGAATGTGCTTGGCCTTGGAGTGCATAACTAGATTTTTGGGTGTGTTTATGGCACTCGTGTTGTCACGGTGTATCACAATTGGGTCCTCATATTTCACAAGTATATATTCTAATGTTTGTTTCATCCAGATGACTGAGTACAACATGATACAACAACAATATACTCAGCTTCTGCTGTCAAAAGTGAATTGGAGGATTGTTTTTTTCTTAGCCATTATACCAAGCAATTTCCTAAGTAAAATGTTGCTCCACTGGTGCTATTTCTATCATCAATATTTCCTTCTTAATCTGCATCAATAAATGCCTTTTGGAGAAAAGTCATTTCCTTTTGGAGACCATAAACCATAATCCATAGTTCCTTTCAGATATCTAAGGATTATTTTTATTGTTGCCATGTGTTTCTTTGGGGGATGATTGGAATCTGGCGACCAACCTATAGGCTGCATCACATTTAATCTTGTAGCCACTACATATAGAAAACTACTGATCATTGAATTATACATGGTATGATCTACTTCCAAAGACTCATCATCCTTGCTTAATTTACAACACGTGACCATAGGAGTACTAACTAGTTTTGAGTCTTCCATGTTAAACTTTTTGAACATATCTTTGATATATTTGGTTTGAGAAATGAAGATCCCTTTTTCTTTTTGAGAGACTTGTAAGCCAAGGAAGAATGTCAATTCACCCAACATTGACATTTCAAACTCCTTTTTCATTTTTGAAGCAAACTTTACACTAGGAACCTGTAGATCACTTCCAAATATGATATCATTTATGTAAATAAAAATAATGATCGTGTTTCTATTTTCAAACTTTATATAGAGATTATTGTCAGTGGCCCCTCTTTTAGAACCTTGCTGCTTCAAGTACTTGTCCAGTCTTGAGTACCATTCTCTTGGAGCTTGTTTGAGGCCATAGAGTACCTTTTTTTAGTTTGCAAACATAATCTCTAGTTTATGATAATAGAGAACCTTCAGGTTGTTCAACGTAGACTTCTTTTTCAAGTTCTCCATTAAGGAACATAGATTTTACATCCATTTGGTATACTTTGAAATTTTTATAGCATGCAAATGCTAAAATCATTCTAATGGCTTCAAGTCCTTCCACGGGCGCAAAAGTTTCTTCAAATTCAATTCCTTTTATTTGAGCATATCCCTTGCATATTAGTCTAGCTTTGTTTCTTATGACTTGACCATCCTCATTACAGTTTTTTTTGAAAATCCATTTGGTCCCAATAACATTCATTCCTTTTGGTCTTGGGATAAGTTCCCAAGTTTGGTTTTTCTCTATTTGGTCCAACTCATCATTCACGACGTTGATCCAATCATTATGTTTGCTAGCATATGCAAAGGTTTTTGGATCAACCAACAAGATTAATGCTTGTTCTTGAAACAGTAATCTTCTTCTTGTACTAACTCCTGCATCTTTGTCACCTATGATTAGAGTTTCAGGATGATTCTTTTGAATTCTTCTGTATGGAGTTTTTGTGTTAGATATAGGAGAGTATTCATCTTCACTCTCTTCCTTTTGTTATAAGGCCTCCTTTTTTTAGCATCTTCATCTTCCTCTTCTTCTTTAATACACTCCTTATTTTGAGAATATTCATCTTTCTCTTCCTTTAAAAACTCCTTTTGAGAATCTTCATCTTTCTCTTCATCATCAGTTTCTTCATCCTCATTTTCTTGAATTTTACTTTTTCTTGGTTTAGTGTCATCAACAATTACAATTGTGCTTTCTATGATCTTGTGTGATCTTAGACTGTAACATCTGTATGGATTTTTGGTGGATGAATATCCAAGAAATATGCCTACATTTGTCCAAGTGTCATATTTCCCAAGATTATCATCATCTCTATTTATGTAGCACTTACTTCCAAAGAATCTAAAGTACTTCACTGATGTTGGTCTACCAAACCATAGCTCATAGGGTGCTTTGTCACTCTTTGCTCTGATCTTCCCTTTGTTCTTTATATCAACAATTGTGTATATTGCTTCTCTCCAATAGTTGTCTAGAAGTTTAGCTCCATTAAGCATGGTTATGAATGCTTCTTGAACTATCATGTTATTTTTCTCTACTACTCCATTTTGTTGAGGATTTTTTGGGGCTGAAAACTGCCTTTTGATTCCATGAGTTTCGCAAAACGCATTGAATTCATTTGTGGTAAACTCTCCACCATTGTCTGACCTTAGACATTTAATTTTGAGATTTGTTTCATTCTCAACAAGTGCTTTATAGGCTTTAAACTTCACAAAGGCTTCTGATTTTTCTTTGAGAAATGATACCCAAGTCATCCTTGTATGATCATCAATGAATAACACAAATTAACGCTCACCTTGCATGCTTTTAGTCTTTGCAGGACCTGAGAGGTCAGTGTGAATTCTTTCCAATGGTTGTGATGGTGTATGCTCTTTGATCTTGAAACTTGCTTTTATTTGTTTCCCATGACAACATTGTCTAAAAACATAGTTAGGAGGTTTTATGATCTTTCGTAAGTTTCTTACGGCTCCCTTCTTACTTATTTTTACAATATTGTCAAAGTTTAAGTGCCCCATCCTTCTATGCCACAACATACTTTCATCAATTTGACTCATGTAACATTGTTCTTCATTTTCTAGGATGTATACATTGCTTGGATTTCTCACAATAGTACCAATAAGTTTTCCTGAATTTTTTCTTCCTGATTTCACACTTCTTGGAGTCAAATATGCAAATGTTCCCTTATCACAATTTTGACTCACACTTAGAATATTCGGTTTTAAGTTTTCTACTAACAAAACATTTTTTCTTTAACCTTGTTTCTAAGAGCCGTTGTACCTTTCCCAATTATTTTAGATGATATATTAGATCCAAAAGTAACTTTTCCCTTTTTATCTTGTTTTAGGCTGATGAACTTGCTAGGGTATCTTGTCATGTTCTTTGAACATCCATTGTCCATATGCCATATATTTTGCTTTTCTGTGGCACATAGAACTATTGAACATTTTTCTTTCACATCTTCTATTTTTTTCCAAGCCTTTCTTTGCTCCTTGTCTCTATTTGTGGCTCCTTTTTCAATAGTAGTCAATGGTTTACAATTTCTGTCTATATGCCCCAACTTACCACATTTGTAACATTATTTGTCAAAACTCTATAAAGGTGCAAAGGAATTCTGACTTCTACATTTTGGAGGATTACTAGAATTGTCTTCCTTGTAGGGAGATTTCTTATTGTGTTTTTGGTTCATCCTACAATCAAATGCTTTATGCCAAAAATTGTTACAGACATAGCAATTACCCAAAAAGAGTTGCAAATTTCTGTGTGTCAATGGTCTTCTTAGTATTTTATTTGTCCTCCTTTAATTTTGAAAAGAATTAGATTTTTTACTATCTTCCTTTTCAACTGATTCTTTGAGTACATCAACAAAACTCTTTTTGTTTCCATCTTATATTGTGGGAGAGAATTGTTTTGGCTTCATTCCTTTGTCATAACCCAATCCAGTTTTATCACTAGATTATCTTTGGAAACTTACGATGTCATCTAGAGTTTTTGAGTTGCTCACAAATTTTGATTGAAACTATTCTTCATCAATCTTCTTTCTAAGTAAGACTAATTCAACCTCACATTTCTCTAATTCTTGCTTTCTTTTCTTGAGTTGTTGTTCTAGGCTGTTTTCAACCTTTTTAGCTACTTGCAGCTGATTTTTTAAGTCAAAAATAATTCTTTTTGTATCATTGTTTTTCTTTTCAGCCTCTGTCCCTTTGGTTTTTAATTTTTTGTACATCTTTTTATAATTTCTTAATTATTCAAGAGCACTTATGATTTATGCTTCAAGGTCTACCACTCCTTTTGATTCATTTTTAGGGTTTTCTCTCTCTACTCCCATGAATAGAACTTATGCTTATTCATCTTCACTAGACTCATCTGAGCAGCTATCATCCATGGAGTAAAAGGTCTTCTTTTTGTTTTTCTTCCTATATTCCCATTTTTTCTTCTTGAAGTCCTCAGGGCACTCATCAATATCTTCATGTTTGGGATAAGGGAATTTGGAAGCAAATTGACCAATTCCCCCACAATTGAAGTATTTTAAGGATAATTTCCCTTTGTACTTACTTGTACCTTTCTTAATATTTTTAACAAGAAGTGTTGCTTCATCATCAGAGTCTTCTAATTGAATCTTTGTTTTGAATTTCTTGGCTACTTTAGAAGCCTTCAAAGTTGCTTCCTTCTTTTGAGAGTTATCTTGTCCAATCCTCATCACATAAGCTATAAGGATCCCATATAGTTCATTCATGGTAAGTTTGTCGAGATTTTCTCTATCTTCTAGGGTGGAAATCTTAGGATTGTAAATCATTGGAAGTGATCTAAGTACTTTTTCAACTATTTCAAATTCTTCCAATTATGATCCTAGCCCTTGAATATCATTAACAATTTCATATATTCTCTCAAAGTATTTTGATATGTTCTCTTCTTCCTTCATTTTTAGACTTTCAAATTGAGCTTTAAATGTCTGGAGTTTGGCCCTTTTTACCTTGGTATCTCCTTCATAGATGTTCTGCAACTTGTCCTAGATCTCCTTCATTGTATCACAATGCATTACTTTGGCAAAAATTGTTCTGTTTAATTCATCCAAGATTACATTGACAACTTTTGTGTTGTACCCAAATCTTTTTATTCCTTCAAGATCCGTGGTAGGATATTTTGGATATATATACCCTATTTTTACAAATAACCAAACTTCAGGTCCAATAGACATTAACTGACTTCTCATCCTAACACTCCAGAATTCATAATCCTTGCCATTGAATAGTGGAACCTTGGAGGTCATTTTTCCTTGTTGATCCGTAGTAATAAACGAGTTCTCTTCAAGTGGTTAAACTTTAGTGAAGAGACTGGTTTTGATACCAATTGTTGATAAATCAAGTAACACTGAGAGGGGGGTGAATTAGTATTAGATATTTCTTTAATTTTTATCATCTTATTTAAAAAGTAAAAACAACAATAGAAACATAACACATAATTTTATTGTGGAAACACAAGTTGGAAAACCACAAACACTTTCGATTACTGCAAAATTATATTTACAAGTATTTTGCAAGCACCAATTTGTTGGATGCTACAACACCCAATATTTTCAGCTATAGCTAGAAGGAGGCTACGACTTCCTACAAGATTTTGTTGCCTGCCTTTACTCAACCACCTTTAGATGATTATGCGTTCTTTGTTTTCTGTACACTATGATTTGCAATCTATGTGTACAGAGACACCTTATTTGAATGACTAGAAATTTGTTTATATACCCTTAATCGTGCCTCTTTACCTAATAGTCACAACTCTTTACTACGACCCTTAACAAATAAAACTAATTTAGAATTACCTTTTCTATTAATCCTGCGAGTTTAACCATATGATTATGAAATATTTGACTTCATAATATCGACTCATACATGTTACCTTTCGACTTATTTAATTCTTTGATTTACAGTATGTCGATATTTTCAATTTTGAATCCGAATTGATTGATTCTGATGTCGAACTAAACTTCGTCGATTCTGATGTTGAACTATGATTCTGATTTTCTGATTCAATGTCGAACTAGACTTTGTCGACTTCGACTTTCTAATTCCAATGTTGAACTCTAACTCTGACTCTGACTTCTGTAATGTCCTAGTTTTGACACCATTTGCATTAAAGGATACATGATGTATATGTTGTAATTAATCGTGGTGAGGAGCTAAAGGCAAAAGCCCCACCATCAATTTGGTTGTGTATGTTTTGGCAATGGGGATCATTGCCGATAGTATATCGTGCTATCCGGCACATTATAGTTTTGGGCATCATGTAAATATGCACATCAATTGAAATAAACCTACAGTCAGCTACGACGATGCAACGTTAAATGAAAAGGGCATGATTCCTAAGGTTAAGGGCGGGGGGGGTTGTTCAACCCGTGGGGGTCATTGGGACTTTTCCATGTGTCAACCACCCATTTAAACTTGTGTTGTTTGTTAGTTGGGGCAGTTATTGCTGAGTAGTGGTGGGTGTGGTAGGACTGTCAGTCCTTGCCCACGTGCTCACTCCACCAGTGGATTCTTCCTCTTCACGTCGTTGGGGGCAGAGAAGTGACCTTCCATTCTCCCCGCTCTTTCCACTCTCTCCATTATTCCATTGTCGGGGTCTGGCTCACTCTCACGCAGGAGGGTGCTGGTTTTCCTCCCACCGCGAGTTGTTCTGGAAATCCACACACACACAGAGGGAGATCCTGTTTCCTCACGCACCGCTTGGGGAATTTCCCCATCGTTTGTTTAATCCTCACGCACAGGCCAAAAATCGGATGGTTTTTACCTCACACAGGGGTTGGGGGATTGTGATCTCATGCAGCAAGCTGGAAGAGCGACATGAAGGGCATGACTCTGCTGTTCATATGTTTTCCCCTGTCAATGCTGGAAATCCGTCCTCTTCCCCATCTGTGGACTGTGTAAGGTTCTCATTGTTTTAGTATGGGATTGGGTTGTAGATCTTACCCTGGTTGGGTTGCTATGTATGCAAGTACCTTATTGGGTTGCTGCTGAGTTGTTTTGACCATGCTAGAGCAAAGAACAACTCTGAGTCGTCTTGTTGACTTGAGTTGTGTTCACCTTGTCATTTGGGGTTGTCACCCTGTTGTATTTATCTCCTCACAGAGCTGTGGACTGTTTGTTTTACTGCGGTATGCAGTGGTTGGTATTCAGACTGTTGAGAGTAGGATTAGAGGCTAGATGCTTGAGAAAACTGGTGTTTGGAGCCACTCAAACAGAGTTAGACTGCTGGCTTTCTTCTCCACAACCCTTGAAGGGTATAGGAAAGGGAAGTCAAGGCCTAAGGGACTGTGAAGCAAAGAAAGGACTAATTCCTGATGTCAGGTGTGTGGATGTCTTAGAATTCAGGTTAACTCTGGTGTAGGCGTCCTTAGCTCTCCATTGAGGCCACCAACTTAGCATTTAGCCTTTCCTAGCTCCTTGACGGCCTGATAAACCCTATTGTGTGGGCTTGGCTGATTTGTGTACCTTGGCTATGTGTAAGCCTGCTTTAACCCTTATTCCTTGAGGAATCATGCCCAGCTTGGGGGTGGGAGTGTTGCTGAGAGATTGATGAGCAGGCTGGCCTATGGTTGGGTGGAACGTTGTGGCGAAGTAGCTGGTTGCGGGACAAGTTCTTTATGAGATAAGTACCCTTGTCTATTTCACCTCTACAATTATATTTGATGGCTAATGAACTATGATGAACATGTTGAATGCCTGAATGTATGTTTTCTTCCGCTGGGTATGTGAATGATTATGCATCTTAGCATGTTTTATGTTTTAAGAATTTTATTTCAGCATTATATTTATCCATGTTCATGTTCATGGGGCTAGTTACCTGTATGTTTGATGGTTTGGTAGCGTCCTCTTCGCCAGTCGGAGGGTCAGGGACGTTACAGTATGGTATCTGAGCTCATGGTTGCAACATGGGCCTGAATGGGTTGCGCAGATGCAATGACAGAGCCATCATTGCAGCATTAGGCCTCAAAAGGCCATGAAAGATCAGCCAGTAGAGGCAGGTTGCCTTCTTCCCAGCAGAGAGCACAGACTTATGACAAAAAACTTTCACAAAATTTTTTCAAGTGCCAGAATTGTTGGCTCATCGGAAAACTTAGTGAGAATTTCTTCCGATGCAGCGGATCACTTAGTTGGAAGATCCTCCGACGCAACGAAACGCGTAGTCTGAAGACCACCAAATGCGGAAAAAAGATGAAGGAAAGAAAAAAATTCTAAGTCCGATCATCGGCAATCGGCAGATGTTAGTGATTTCATTGCCAATGATTAGACGATGGGAGCACCGAAACATCGACGGAGATCTTGTGAAGGTTGCCGAAACGTCGGCTTGCTTAGTCGAGACCATCGGCGAAATTTAGATGATGAACCAGCCAATGCGAGCAGCGAAAAGAAGGCTAAAGAAGAAATTTCAGAAAAATTTTCTAAGTATGGAAATCGTCAGTCGTCGACGAAACTTAATGGATGCGGTAGCTGCAGTTTTGGCGGGGATCAGCCGAAGACCGCCGAAACGTCGGCTCAATATAGTTGAGGAAACGTCCGATATTGACCTTCGGCGTCTATAAAAATCTAGTCATTCGGACCGCTGATGTCGTCGACGAAAGTTAGTTGTTGAGTTCGCCGACATAGAAGGAAGAGGAAAATTTTTGAAATTTTTTTTAAGTGTTGGAAACCATCAGCCATCGGTGAAATTTAGACGATGAGACCGCTGATGGACGTCATCGGATATTTATAGAGGATGAAGCTGCTGAGGTCTAGTGAAGTGGATCGGCAAAACTTAGTTGAAGGAAGAGCTGATGCAAAGAAGAAAATTCAAAATTTTTCTAAGTCATGAAATCATCAGTGATCGGCGATGATTAGTTGAATTCATCGCCGATGGATAGATGATGGAACCGTCGATGAACTACATCGGAAGAGATTAGCTAATGATGCGTCCGCCATTGCGGCTGCTTAGAAGACTAACCGCCCGATGTTAGCACACCCGAGTGCCGATACTGCAGGAACTACAGTTGTTGAGACTGTCGATGCAACGAACAAGAAAAGAAAATGTTCCGGGAAGGAAATTTTCTGAAAAATTTGTCTAAGTACCGGAGACGTCGAAAAAACTTAGTTGTTTGGCTTGCTGATGCGGCGAAAAACATCGGCGGAGTTTAGAGGATTAGAACGCCGATGGACGTGATTGGAAAATATTAGAAGATCAGAGCGTCGATCGAAAAAATTATTTGTTCGTGTGTCCGCCACTGCGGCTGTTTAGTGGCCTACCCTCTCGACGGACAGTTGTTCCAAACGCCAATCGGAGAATTATAGTTGAAGAGGCCGCCGATTGGAAAAGATTAACGGTTGGTGAACCGTCGTTGCGGAAGACTAGAGAACTAGCCGTCCGATGAGTAGAGGATCCGATCACTGATGCAGATTGGAAGCTTAAACCACTACAAGTTCGACACGCCGGAAGGGAACAGGTGAACAAACCGCCGATGAACCACATAGAAAGTTAGTGGATCTGGTCGCTGAAACACCCGAGAGATTGTGGAAAAGAGACCTGATGAACAGTCCTTGGCATCACCGATGCCGTCCGGAAAACTTACATCGGAGAGATATAGTCGAGGGAACCGCCGATATAGCGGAAACCTAAAGCTGATGGGGCCTTGATGAGCGCCGGAGAATTTAGTCGTCTGGGTCACCGAAGTTTCGGAAGACTAGTCCACTAAGGGTCCGAAACATCGAAAAATTTGTTGGGATGAGACTCGATTTTGACCAAGGAAAAATTGGGGTTTTGCAGTGAATTCTCATTGGATTTTTCAGCAGGAAGAAAACCCTAGGTGGCTGAAGTTCTCATTTCAAACCAAAATTCAATGGTGTGCTTTTCCATCATTTTTGAAATGATGTGGTTTTCACACCCGAGGTCAGAATGAAGCATGTGCATAGGCGTTGGAAAGCTTATCCAGTAAGGAACAAGGGAGAGTCACCATAATTTGAATGCGGAGCAGCAAAGTGCTAGTGATTGCTTGGAAAAGAAAAGTGTTGCTGTCAATATGGACAAATCCAGGAATTGCATGCCTATAAGTAGCAAGACCATGAAGTCAAACCAGCTGTTGTGTGGAAGAGGAGTTCCATGCAAGGATGAGGGACTTGAAAAGAGAAATTTCTTTAAACCCTGTCTTGCTAATTATAATTACATTTTATAAGTTGCGTACATGAAATGTATGGGGATATGCCTTGCATGCATAGGATATTACATGTTGGTAAGAGTAGTGAGAATTATACATTTATAATGAGCCATTAATGATAATTATTGCATTGATGTTGTCATTAGTGGGAAAACCAACGACAACATGGACATGGCTGAATATGTTGCTGATGCTGATGAATATGACTAGCAACCCTATGGAGAAAGGGATAAGGCAACAAGTCCAGAATCAAAAGTTGGTGAGCAAATTCTGCAATCTCCTGCAAAAGACCAACCAAACTGGTAATGTCAAGGGTGTAAGTAGGACCCATGAAGGTAAGAGTTTAATTATGACAATTGCATGGAGTGGTAAAGCAAGAATTCTCATACCATGTGGGTATTTGAATTTTATATTGCATTCATAGAGAAATGTGCCATGCATGTATTATGTTGTTATGAGCTAAGTAGCCTAAGGAGAGTAAGCACCGATTATCTTGATGATAGTCATGCATCCTATATGAAGTAGTCATGGTTAGGCCATGCATGGTATGTTTGAATGCATAGTATTCCTGAATCAATGCAAGGTAGCATTGAGTGGGTATGCATTAAAAGATTTTATAAATCTTGTAGTTATGCATTGAATGGATGCATACGAAAAATATGAGGAAATGCTGTAGATATGCATACATAAGTATGGGTGCAAATGTTGTTGTGCAATGCACGAATGCATAGAGATAATGCATGAGTTATTATGAAGAACTAACGACTGAAATGATGAATTGATGACAATGTTGGAACCATTTCAAGAGTTGTTATGAATGCAGGATAGTAAGTGCATGAAGAGGGTAGTCAAGATCCATTGGCTGCCGAAAATGCTCTATGGAAGGGCAAGGTGGTACAAATGATACACTTGTGAAGTAAGGAGTATCTAAACATTTCATTTAAATTGCATAAATGATGTGACTGTACCCTGTAATTTAAAGTATGATAATGATTGCGTGAAGTAAATGGGTTTTGGTAATATTGATGTGATTAACAGCTGGAAGTATTGAATTTTATAAATTCTGAAAATGCTTCAGTGATGATTGCGGCAATGAAAAGGTTATATGCATCCAGACTTACCAAGTGTTTGGCTGATTGAAGTTCAGGTTTCAGGTAGATTGCTTGGGGCATGGAAATGTGAGTAAGACCATAACAAAGATCGGAATCTACCATGTGAAAGAGCCAAACCTCATGAGAAGAGTCTCATGGTTGTGAAAATAGTTTGTATGCATAATGGGTTGTTAAAATTGAATTTGTGAATTTTGGATTTGAGAAATTGCTTACAACTACCAATCACTATTGGCTTGCATAAGATTGTGTCAGGAGGACGCATTGTAAGTGGGTATTCATGTTATGCTAGTAAGCATAACATTATAATGGGAATAGTGGTGCTGCTTACAAGAGACCCACAATTGAGGATCACCTCATTGCCAAGCAAATCAATTTCTGTAGTAAACAGAGTTGCAAATTCTCATTGAATTTAATTACTAATGCCATTGCTTGGTTACGAAATAATCAAATTTGGAGTGTATTATCAGATAATGATTGATTGTTTGGCTATTTGATGAATGGGCCAGGGGTACACACTGCAGGAAGATCATGTGTGATAGCCTGCAGGAGCCAAACTTCATGGGAAGGATTTCCCTTATCTTGGAAATGGGTTTCAGGTGAAACTCCATAGGACAATTTGGGAATGTCTCATCTGCACTGCATGTTTGGCAAGCAACATGAGTGAGATGGTATAGGTTATGTCGGTAAGACATGTGTGGATACGAAATGTAAAGAGGAATTGGGATGGCAAACCAAGGGACTGTCAACTCAGAGAAGGGATCCCCCATTCCTCCTTAACAAAGGAATACTGCATCGGCAAATGGATAAGTGTTCTGTGACCCTAGCTAAGAATATGCATGTCAAATTATTAAAATTCCATATGCATAACATGTTTTGATTTTATTTCCATGATGACAGATTGCTTGAGTATGAATAGGGCCTACATGGCACACACCGGAAAAGGGTGCACACTTTTTCGATGTCGGATCATGGAAGGGTTTTCAATATTGATTATACTCTAGGAAGTGGACGCACTCCTGGTGTCTCAATACTTGATAGTGAATGATGTGAAATATGATTACAGCTTTAGAGCAATAACGCTAACGAATATGCTTATATTGCTTGTGTTGACAGGCTAAACAGATGTAGTCTGGTATTGTACGCTAAATGGACAATGGCTTGAGCTCATCCTACCTTCTACTAAAGAGCACGGAGAAGGAGACATACCGAGGGACTGTCAACTCAGAGAAGGGAGTGGTCTCTTGTGTGATATGGGGTAGTGGAATTAGGGCTCACTACTGGAAATGAAACCTGGAAATGGTCGTTTAATTTTTATATAAGTGCATGTGTTATTGTTGATGGCCTGATAAACCCAACTGTGTTGGCTTGGCTGATGATTGGTTGTTGATATAAGTGCATTGTTGATATAAGTGTAGGCGATTTGTTGACGATCTGATAAACCCAACTAAAGGTTGGCTTGATTGTGCCTGATATATATAAAAGGATTTTATGAAGCAGCTTGCATGCTGACCTAACATCCAAGTCCATAGGTAATCCCAAGGCTTGCAAAGCGAAGCAGGATCTTGTGGACCAGAGAGGAAACGCACAATACAGATAAGTATTGGATTATTTTGCAATTCTTGCTTATGAATATGTATGTGTATATGATTTGGTTATGATGTTTTAAGCTCTTGTTTAAGAGGTAAAAACCGATGGGAATAAACTAAACATGTGAATCTATTCAATGTTTGAATATAGGTATCGCTGGAAGCGAGGACTACGAAAGCATCCTAGAGGCGCATGTGGACATGTGACTGTCCTGAAGAGCTCAGAATGAGCAGTAATGAAAAAGGTGCTAGTGAGGCTGTGAAGGTCCTAGCAGTCGAGACAAACCATGTGGGGAGGCTCCATGGTTGAGAGGTCTGAAATAGACCGAAGACACTAAGTGTCGTGACCAAGAGGGATTGTTCTAGCATTCACAGTGAAGTGAAAGAGGTTGAGAGCATGAAAAGCCACATCGATGGTGTGGGTTCCAGGATGGAACAAAACAAAGAGGGGAAAAACTCTTGCTGCTCTCTCTTGCCCTTTTGATTATATATATATATATATATATGCATTGTGAAAACGAAAGATTGTTGAATGCATGTATGACTGAAAATGGAATGTGTGTATTTGCTTAAAGTAAATTGTGAATGCTGGAATAGTTAATTCCCTGCCCAAGAATGGACATGAATGAGCTCATGTGCCTATTGGGAAGGCATGAAAAATATGAAAGTCTCCTTGATGAGACTTGGACTGTCATGCCAATTGGGCAATTACTTGACTGATATTAATGCCTATATTATGCTTGGTCTAACAGAATTTCAATGATGCATTTCACAGGTGAGAAGAGTGAAATCCAGTGGTGCACATTGACCATGGCAGCAGACCAAAAGTTGTTGGACTTGGCTGGAAGTCTCCTTCAAACGATTGCCAAGACTCAAGAGAATCTTGGAGAGATGCTCAAGATACATAAAAGGCAGAATGAGATGAACCACTAGATTTTGCAAGACTCTATTGGTTTGCAAAAGGAGGTAAAAAGCCTTCTGGGGGCAATCCGTAAAGGCAAGGAAAGTGGATCAATGATGGGACATGCATCCAAGCAATCCGTTAAGAAACGTTCCAAGCATGAAGACTCAAAGGAAATTGAGCAAGTAAAGATGAAGCAACAAGCGAAATGTGGGAAATGCAGAGGACATCATTTACGTCGGGACTGCCCAATGAGGGAACATAAAGAGGGCAGCAGCCACAAAGTTCCTTGACTTGGGGATGAGCCAAAAGCTAAGAACCAGCAGGAGAAGCTCATGGAAGTCGAGGGGCTTGGTCCTGAAAGTTCAAAGTAAATAATTGAACATGGGACAGATTTGCAAAATTTTGAAATTTTAATGTGCAAAATGTATATGTATTCCTACGTATTGGAACACCGAGGACGGTGTTATTCCAAGGGGGAGGGGATTGTAATGTCCCAGTTTTGACCTCGTTTGCATTAAAAGATACATGATGTATATGTTGTAATTAATCGTGGGGAGGAGCTAAATCCAAAAGCCCCACCATCGATTTGGTTGTGTATGTTTCAACAATGGGGATCGTTGCCAATGGTATATCGTGCTATCCGGCACATTATAGTTTTGGGAATCATTTAAATATGCACATCAATTAAAATAAACCTACATCCAGCTACGACGATGCAACGTTAAATGAAAAGGGCATGATTCCTAAGGTTAAGGGGGGGGTTTTCCAACCCGTGGGGGTCATTGGGAGTTTGCCATGTGTCAACCACCCATTTAAACTTCTGTTGTTTGTTAGTTGGGGCAGTTATTGCTGAGTAGTGGTGGGTGTGGCAGGACTGTCAGTCCTTGCCCATGTGCCCACTCCACCAGCAGATTCTTCCTCTTCACGTCGCTGGGGGCAGAGAAGCGACCTTCCATTCTCCCCACTCTTTCCACTCTCTCCATTCTTCCATTGTCAGGGTTTGGCTCACTCTCACATAGAAGGGTGTTGGTTTTCCTCCCACCGCGAGTTGTTCTAGAAATCCACACAGAGAGAGAGGGAGATCCTGCTTCCTCACGCACCACTTGGGGAATTTCCCCATCGTCTGTTTAATCCTCATGCATAGGCCGGAAATCAGATGGTTTTTACCTCACGCAAGGGTTGGGGGATTGTGATCTCATGCGGCAAGCTGGAAGAGCGGCTTGAAGGGCACGACTCTCCTGTTCATATGTTTTGCCCTGTCAATGCTGGGAATCCGTCCTCTTCCCCATCTGTGGACTGTGTAAGGTTCTCGTTGTTTCAGTATAGGATTGGGTTGAAGATCTTCTGCTAGTTGGGTTGTTGTGTATGCAAGTACCTTTTTGGGTTGCTACTGAGTTGTTTTGGCCACGCTAGGGCCAAGAACAACTCTGAGTCATCTTGTTGACTTGAGTTGTGTTCACCTTGTCATTTGGGGTTGTCACCCTGTTGTATTTATCTCCTCATAGAGCTGTGGACTGTTTGTTTTACTGCGGTATGCAATGGTTGGTCTTCGGACTGTTGAGAGTAGGATTAGAGGCTAGGTATGCTTGAGAAAATTGGTGTTTGGAGCCACTCAAATAGACTTAGACTGCTGGCTTTCTTCTCCACAACCCTTGAAGAGTATAACAAAGGAAAGTCAGGGCCTGAGGGATTGTGAACCAGAGAAAGGACTGATTCCTGATGTCGGGTGTCTGGATGTCTTAGAAGTTAGGTTAAATCTGGTGTAGGCATCCTTAGCTCTCCATTGAGGCCACCAACTTAGCATTTAGCCTTTCCTAGCTCCTTGACGGCCTGATAAACCCTATTGTGTGGGATTGGCTGATTTGTGTACCTTGGCTATGTGTAAGCCTGCTTTAACCCTTATTCCTTGAAGAATCATGCCCAGCTCGGGGGTGGGAGTGTTGCTGAGAGATTGATGAGCACGCTAGCCTATGGTTGGGTGGAACGTTGCAACGAAGTAGCTGGTTGCGGGAAAAGTTCTTTATGAGATAAGTATCCTTGTCTATTTCACCTCTACAATTATATTTGATGGCTAATGAACTATGATGAACATGTTGAATGCCTGAATGTATGTTTGCTTCCGCTAGGTATGTGAATGATTATGCATCTTAGCATGTTTTATGTTTTAAGAATTTTATTTTAGCATTATATTTATGCATGTTCATGTTCATGGGGCTAGTTGCCCGTATGTTTGATGGTTTGGTAGCATCCTCTTCGCCGTTCGGAGGGTCGAGGATGTAACAACTTCAAATTGTATACGACTCTGACTCGTGATTATCATTCTGAGACTCTGTCGACTCTAACCTCGACTTCAACTGACAATGGTCAACAAGTGATCGACAATAGATCGACTTCAATTGATAATGGTAGACAATAGGTCGACTAGGTCTACTTCGACTGAAAATCGTCAACAATAGGTCGACTAGTTTGACTTCGACTATAATACAATAGATCGACACCAACCTTCGACACTTTCGACTAAATATGGTGACGACCGACTTGCTATCCTTTTCCTTTGTTATTATTGAAATTATTTGACATCAATGACAATCATGCCCAACACCTACAAGGGTTTATATGTTTTAAATACCGATAAGGTGTTATTTAAAGATCTATGCAGTACATAATTACCTCTTGTTAACCTATTGTATAATATTTACTATTCATAAAAAATAATCCAAATACATCGTATACTTGCTTGCTATGGTCACTAGGTTTAAGCGTTTTTATGTCGGTTACAATTTTTCCCGAAGAAGATTCTGCTATGTGTTGATTGTAATAATAATCTTGATCTAATTTTATTTCCTTCTTTTAGTATCTACATTCAACATAGGGGTTATAGTAGCATTACTTCTATGAATTCTTCTTTGTTTCGTAGCCAGATAACCCATTATAAAAAGGTCATGATCATTTGATCCACACGATCATTGAATATTTTCACATTACAAAAAAATTATGGTTGATGGATATGACCAACCTATTTGGGCTTAAGTCTAACAGACTATAAGATATTAAAAACAATTTTATAATTTCCTTAATAATGTTATAACTGTTTATGTAAAAAAATCCTATTAGTTACTACAAAAATAATGATGTGTGTCCATACTATGTACTCAATATCTAGGTGAAAATATTCAAGAACAATTAATCTTTCTCAAATAATTCGAATGAATATATTTATATATAATTAACAGACCCAAATTCATTTATCAATAACCCTTTTAAAATAACCAGACTCTTTAAGATCATATTGAATCTAAACCTCTTACTGAGGATTATGAGTAATGATAATCATTCTTTCATCATCATAATGGAATAAAATCCGAAATAATTTGTAAGAATTTATTGCTTGAAAATATATTGTGAAATCAACCATAAGTACTTATTTGAAGCATGGAATGCAAAGTAATAAACTTCATAATAACTATTCTGCAACAAAACTCCCATCCATAGAATGCAAAAAAGCACAACCTATGTTTTATGCAAGTTCGCCCTTGAGCCAAGATGAGATTCCACTAAGGAAAATAAACACTTTTCCTTTTAGAACCCTTAATTTTTTTCTTCTGTGTTACTCTTTAAATTCAAAATTCAAATTGCTCGCCATTGGATCAGTTCTAGGAAGATATTCTAACTACACACCTTCTATAGTAAGTCGGTACTTCGAGTACCTCTCATCACCCAAAGGGATAGAATAAATACAATATATTTGGTTACTTCTCAATACCAAGTACTGGATATACAACAATTCTATTTGTTGAACATTCACATCCCAGTGAATAAAACATAAACATATTTCTCTTTTTCTTCCCTAAACAAGATTGGACTTCTTTTCTTCTTGCTTCTTTATTATTTACTTTCTTGGAATCTGTTACAATTACTTAAGCTTTAGGTTTAGGTTTATTTAATTTATTACTTTAGTTCGATATTTCTTTTCATTAATTTATTTCCTTTTCTTTTTAACTTTTCCTCCCCTCCCCTAGTGGAATCTCATGTTGCATATTTCTCTGCTGTTGATTTATTATCATAAAGTAATATAACTTTGCATACTAAAATAAACATAAATAACCAAATAATTTTGTTTTTCAGTTTCATAATTCTACTTGGATATTGTTTTTCCTTATTACATCAAAGTAATGGGATATTGGGGTATTACACCCCCCCCCCCTTAAAAACAATCCGTCCTTAGTGCTAAAAAAATTTATGCCTCTTTTATGGCATCTTCCATTTCTCAAGTTACTTCTTCAGGTTCAAAATGCCTCCATACACTTTTACGTGTGCAATGGTTCTATTCTTGCGCTGAATTTCCCTCTTGTTCAAAATGCATAAAGTTTCAGATTTAATTAAGTCCCCTTCTGCCTCCACCTATACAACATACCGATCAATTATATGTTTAGGGTCATGTAGTTATTTTTTAAGTAATGAAACACGAAATACATTATGAATTCTAGTAATAGAGAGGAGTGTTAATTGGTATGCTACTAGTCCAACACGAGCCAATATTTGAAATGGTCCATAAAACCTTGGGGACAACTTTGCATAGTTACCCAACTTTAAGGAAATTCTTTTTGGTTTGACCTTCAAATATACATGACCTCCGACCTGAAATTATCTTGGTATTCTTTTCAAATATTCCTAACTCTTTTGTCAGTCTTGTGCCTCCTTCAAATTTTGTCTTACCTTTGTTAGAATGTCCGACCATTTCTTTCAACATATCGGGACAAAGCATTATTATGTTGGTAGGATCATGCCAACTTATTGGTGTAGTGCACTTATGACCATATAAAACTTCAAACTAACTCATCTTAGATGAAGTCAAGTAATTATTGTTATATGCAAACTATACTAAATATAAATCTTCCCATTTAGTTAGTTAACCCATTACATACATATGAAGCATGTATTTAACCACTTGATTAGTCCTGTTTGCTTGTCTTCATGTTTATGGATGGTATGATGTATTGAAATTTAATTGTGTAACTAAACCAACAAATAATTCTTTCCAAAAATTGGAAGTAAATTTAGTATCCATGTCTGATATAATGGTCTTTGTTGGAGGATCTAGTTGGTGAGCCGACTAGTCGAGTTAACCGACTAATCAGAGATTAGGTCAGCCTCCAACGGTCATGTCGGTTGACTGAACCGACTAGTAGTTACACATAACTATTTTGTAAATCATATATAATAGGCTATTGAGTCAATGAAGAACTCGGTTCAGTGTTGTATATGTATGGACCCTCATGTGATTCTATAATATAATATGTTATTCCACTACCTGTTATTGTCTCTTGTCTTTGTATGTTTGTTTAATTCTTATGTGTATTATTGGTAACCTTATGTGATCTGTGAGATTACATCATTGATTCCATTGCTAGTAGTACATATATGAATGGCATAACCATGCATAGATGATATCATAGCAAGAGATTAAGAATCGGTGGGAGCGCAAGATTGCAAATTGCTTACAAAACTGCGTGAGAAGAAACAGATTAACCATTGCTCAGGCAAAGGAGAAATTCTTCACAGAAACACATGAGAAGTTTGTAGAGTCGATACCTCAGCTGTTGAAAAAAATTATGGATGAAAAAGCTGGAAGTAACTAAAGACCAAGCATTACTAGAGAAACTGATTCGAGGCGGACGAACAAACTTGTCGGAGTGGTTTGAAAAGATCACAGATGAATTCTGCAAAGAACAAGCCGTGGAGGAAACAGTTGGAGGAAATATTTAGCTATCTAATCATTTTTCATCTTGGGCCAATAATATAATTATTTTATTGATGTTACCATCTTTTTATATTCTGGATGGTCTGGATATGGTCTTTTATGCATTCCATCTAGAATTAAAGTTTTTAAGTATGTGTCATCAGGTATTTAAAATATATCCTTAAACATCATAAACTCTTCTAAATTTATGCTGAAATTTGCAGTGCTTTGTTCATTCTGTTTAGATTGTAATTTTGCCACAATTTTCCTATTAAAACAGTCATCTTGCAACGTTGATTTAAGTCTGTATTTCAAGTCTAACGGTTGTTTGCTTGCTGTAACATGTATATCATGAATTTTTCTACTTACGGCATCAACTACCTTTTCTCTTTCCCCTTGATATGTTTTATTTCAAAATCGTTCTCACATGAAAAAAGATAACCATTTGGATTTTCTAGCATTAAGGTTTGGCTATTCAAATAAGTACTTCAATCTTATATTGTTTGTAAGTAGGAGAAATTTCATGCCTATTAAATAATGACGCCACATCTTCAAAGCATGCATCATGGTCGTTAATTCTAAGTCATGAGTAGCATAATTATGCTCATGAAGCTTTAGTTTTCTAGACTCAACTTATTATGTGTCCTTCTTGTGACAAGACACCTCCTACCCCTTCCTTACATGCGTATGTACACACTACAAATTCCTTATGTGGATCGACAATTTTCAAGATTGGAGTCGTTGTTAGCAGTATTTGAACCTTTGAAAACTATCTTCATACTTTTTAGATCAATTCCTTTCCGCTGCAAGGAAATGGTGGGAAAAGCAAGTTTAGAAAAACCTTCTATGAACCTTCGATAATATCCAATTAGACCCATAAATGATCTAATGTCTAATACATCCTTAGGCGTTGGTAATTCATTTATTGCTTTAACTTTATCAGGAACTACTGATATAATATGACCCAGGTACTGTACTTTGTTTTGAAAACATTCGCATTTATTAAATTTAGCATAAAGATGATGTACTCTTAAGGTTTGCAAAACTATCCTTAAATGTTGTTCATTTTCTTCTTCATCTCCTTAGATTCCTTTTTCCCTATTTCTCGGCAATTTCTCGAGAAAAACTCGACAAAACTTGGCTCAAAATTTTTGGTGATTTTTTGAGAAAAAATTGGCAAGGGGTAAATCTTGTGATTTCTTAGCACATTGCTAATTTCTCAACGATCATTTCAACACTGGTTTTCCTCACTTCAAGCCTTTGGCCACAGGATATTCCAAGAGGATTCGTTGGAGCCACACAATTTTCCCAAGTGAAGTCGATCCATGTGCTAAGTGAGAAAATCAAAAGCTAGGACTTAATTTGATGTTGAGATTTGCTTTATTTGATTCCAAGATGCCTCCATATGTTTTCCAGAATACCATATCATATCAATTTTCCTCAACATGTGTGCCACTAGCACATTTAGCCAACTCAACTTAGGCAAATTAGGCAAATTTTCCCTTAATTAATCAAAAAGTGCAGTCTCAATTGAAAATCCAAGATCCAAGATGTGAGCACCAACTCACTCAGACAACAATCTAATTAGGACATGAATCCCACAAACGAGCATCAACTCGATGACTACAGGGACCAACCTGTAGGGACTCCAATCCTATGTGCAAGCACTAACTTGTTGACTTCAGGCATTGACCTAAGAGGACACCAATCCTTAGGCACAAGCTCCTACTTGTTGTGTTTAGGCACCAACCTGAGTGGAGATTGCAATCTCCAATTCTTGCCCCATCCTGCCACCCTCAACTGAAAGGAATCTCCAACTTCCTGTATTTGAACATTTTTTCCACCTTGAAAAGATGTAGATACCAAATTGTGACTTCCAAGAACTGCGAATTCTACAATCTATAATCTACTCCTTCTTCAATCTGCAATATTCACAATCTGTATCTTTTGTGATTTGCAATCTACGATCTGTATCTTCTACAATATGTAATATCAATAATATGCAACATTTGCGATCTACAATGTCAAGATCCGAGATCTCTAAATTCAGTTTAAACTGCTTTTCCTATATATCTCCTTCACAAATATTAATGCTGGGTACCCCTCTGATTTGTGCACTGTTTTCTGCTCTTCTTCATTGCTTTGCACATTCGGCTCCTTATTGTTTGATTCTTCTGGATCAATGAGCCAATGATACCCCAATAATTTGAAGTTTTTCAATTCAAAATATTACATCTTGTTCATCTTCAAGCTTGCTTCAATATTTCATCTCTCTCCTTTTTATACTATCCATGTTCAATTTGTGTGTCCACAATTTGGGGTTGTTTTGAGTCGGTGATACCCTTCCTTACTTACTTTTCATTCAAGCTACATATTTCTCCATCGACGTACATCTTTTGATAGTTCAGCCTCGTGGGGTTTTGCGCACTTTATTCCAATGACTTGGTGGCATTTACGCATATGGGTTCCAATTCTTGGTGGGAATTGCACACTTCAAAAACTTGCACACTTATTCTATATATACTTCTTCAAATTGACTTCACATACATAGAGAGTCATCACTCCATTGGTTTTGCAAACTACCGAGACTTGCATAAATGTTTTCTATATATTTCTTCAAACTGGCTTCATAGACTTCTTACTTAGCATCATTACTTTCAACATCAAATTTCAATAATCATTCAATATCATGTTTGACATCAACATGTTTCTTGCTTCCTTGCTTAATATCACCATGCTTCTTGCTTGACATCAATGACTATCAACACCAAAGCTCAACAATCTTCCCCTTTGGAATTGATGTCAACACCAATCAAAATTGAGCTCCACCTAAAAACAAACTCTTATTCTTTTGCACCCAACTTGCTCCCCTTGTGTTCATGGCGTTTGATCCTTTGTTATGCTCTTTTGTGCAAACCTTGATTCTTCTTGAAATCTTTCCTCCTTAGCATTTAACATTTCTCCCCCTTTGACATCAATGGAAAAGGGATGTTTCTTTTGAGTATTAGACTCCCCTTGGGTTCATGCTTCTTATTTCTTGCTTTAGTCACTTCTATTGCACTATGTCAGGTATGTGCCATGTCAAAAATAACTTTTCACAACAAATATGTCTTTTCTGTTGTAATTAATGGAAAGGATCATGTGTTGACATGTCTTATCACATTTTTCAAAAACAAACTTTTCCCATACCGATTTGACATGTGATATATTTGAAACGTGTGACCATCTTTCACATAGTTTGATATAACATGTATGACTCATATACTGGCATGATATATCAAGATTTTTTCTTTAAGCACAATCTTTTTAATATAATTGACATGAACTGTCAGTCAATTTATCCATAAATGCAATTAACGTTTGTGTCCCTCCACTTAGCATGGGAGCATATTTATGAATCTATTTATGGATTATTTACCACCTTCAATCGACATAGAACCTCAAGCTTTCTTGTTTTTTTATCTTTTTATTTCATACTTTTGTCGCAATGGAAACCCCTCTTCAACAAGTCCATGTGACCATTGCTAGGATTTCTAAGAAAGTTCGGACCCAACAACTACGTTATACTCGCAAGGATCTACGTCCTCACCTTCTTTATGGTCTTTAGAGCCCTTTCGTCTTTGCCAAATAAAGAAATAGATTGGGGTAGAGGAGTAGCGTTAGTGAGTAAGAACAGATATATTACTTCTCCTCATGAGAGTGAATTTACTCTTATACTCTCATCATCCTTGTTTACTTTTGATAATGATTGCTAACCTTCTGAATTCTTGATGATTCAATTCGAGATCAGATCCTATCAGTTCTTAGTGATGGAAAGTGATAAAATCTGATGATTTGAAATCAAATTATACCGTGGATTGTTTGGATAGAGGTGGTTTACCTAAGTTTATCAATGATCAATACGAGCAAAAGAGTTCCTATCCATTTTAGATAATCAGGGATCCCAAATTAAGGACGCTAATGTAGAGTGGTATTCCCAATCTCAAATGAATGGGCATGAGATTGTGATTCTAAGAGACCAAGTTGGTTAGTTGGAGCAACAACAAGAGCTGACCTTTGTTCTTCTGCAAAAATTCTAGGGAATGTGCAATGGTACTGGTTTCGAGAGGTATTCTACACTTGAGGTAAAAAAATTCTTTGTCCATGCCAAATTTTGAGAGACCATCTTCTTTTGTTCCGGAGTTGCACCCATCATTTCTTGTTTTTGAGAGACAATTCTTCCTTGATAGAAAGCTACACTTGTCATTTCCAGAATCTGATAGACTATCTCTTCCTGAAACGAAGTTATGCCTATCGTTTCCAGGTTTTGATAAGTAGATGCTGAAGATTTCAATTTTGTAAACTGGTATTCTTGCTAAGGTAATTTTGAAAAATGTACACTTGTCCCAGTGTCTTGAATCTTATGTACTTTGTCTTGTGTGACAGTAAATTATTTTTGAATTGTACGCCACTTATGGCCTAGTGATTTTCATAGTTGTCTTTCTATATGTTTTGAGCTTCAAAGCTTCATTTTTGTAAGCTGGATAAGGATACTCCTTTTTTTATCTGACTTCTAACTTCTGTGACAATGGTTCTATAAAGAATATGTACCTTTTTGCTTCTTGTAATGACAACTCCTTCTTTTGAACATAATACAAATTCTGATTATGAAAAAGTGTTGTATCTACGCACATAATTAGTATTATGTATGTGACCAATGATGCAATCATACAATCCAAATTTGTTTTTACTTATGAAGAAATGACTATTTTCCCATTGACACTAATATAACAATACTTTGTTAATTATGACCATCTTGAATATTTGGTCTCCTTCTTTAGCAGTCACATCCTTAAATGAGTGTATTTTGTGTGCGATAGTTTTTCAAATATATGTTGGCAACAATGTCTACTGATACTTTCCTTGAATTCCTAATAGATAACTTGTTGAATTCAATTATCTTATTCAAAACTTTGGAGATTAGTAAAATAAGCAGCAATCAATTGTTGTTTGAGAAATACTTGGATTATTTACTTCAAGTGCACATGTCTTATGTAATATTTCTTTCTAGATGTGTCACTGTTCTTAGGAAATATTGAGTCTTATGCCCAAAACCATCTCAAGTATAACATCTCATTGTATGACAGTACTTCGCTATATGACCAAAATAATTACATTTTGAGCATTTTAGTGTACTAAATTTACTTTTATAACTGAAGGAATTTTCATATATGGATTGAAATAATTTTGAAGGCACATTCCTTATTTTTTATACCTCTTCTAAATTATATCTAGTTGACTCGAAATAGAAATATGATTTTTTGCACATACTTTTTCAATTGTCCCATCATAGCCAAGCCTAGCTCTATGCTCTGGGGACCTCTGACTACTCAATATCTTATCCAAGATATATGTGTTGTTGTTGAATTTTTCTTGAATTTTTGTGTCAAAATAAACCATGTCACCTTTTGTATTTGTGTAGTCTAGGATTTCATCTTTGAATTGCCTTCGATTACCCAAAGAATGATTTCCTCTTCTTGTTTCAACCTGTTCTCATTTTAAGTGAGATATCTATGTATCTTTTTGCACAAGATTGTTCTGTTAGAATCTTATTTTCCCTTTTTGTTTCTTCAAGTGACACTTCCAGCACATTATTCTTTTCTTCGAGCCTTTTACTTCATTTAGTGCGTAGTCTAACTGTTTTTTAACATCGTTTACCCTCTTACTTATATGTTTTGTCATTATTTCTTGAAAGGATTTTACCTCCTTGACTTGTTCTTTAACCTTTAACAATTGTTCCTTTAAGGATGTATTCTTCTTTCTTGACTTCTTTAGTTCTTCCAAAGCACTATTTAGTGCACCTTCCTAGCCAACTTCCGTAATTTCCTCGCCTTCAAACTTGAAGGTTTCTTCTTCACTATTACTCATATCAAGTAGACTGTCGGATCCAATTTTTGCATCAGATTTTGAAGGTGAGATATAGATCCCATTTCAAAAATACTTAAATGTTTTTGGTTGACTTTCATGTGTCTCTTCATCTGATGATTCTTCCTTGATAAAAGAACAATGATTTTCTTTTTCTTTTGAATCTTCATCCTCTACAATTGCCACGAAAAGTAATTATCTTGGACTTTCACCATCATCATCTTCTTTAGATGAGTTGTTGTCTTCCTTAGAGTACAAGCTCTTTCTCTGTTTAAGGAACTTCTTTCCATTTTCACACCTATCTTGTTGGTATGCCTTCCTTTGATCTTTGTGATTGAATTCTTCTTCACTATCACTATCTCTACTTTCTTTGTAAGGACATTTTAAAGCAAAGTTTCCTACTCTACAAAATTTAAACATTTGAATGGTAACTTACCTTTGTATTTGCCATGACCCATTCTTAAATTCCTCACAAAGTTTGCTTCATATTCCTCTTATCTATTAGATGAATTCTTGTTATGCTTGTGCTCCCTGCATTTTGTCTTCTTGCTAGCTTTAAAATTTACTTATTTCCTGGAAGGTTTCTCCTTTTTAGTCCTCATCTCGTATGCAATAAGAATCCCATGTATTTCATCCTTTGTCAACTTGTCGAAATCATTTTTGTATTCTAGGACTAATAATTTGGAGTCAACACCTTTGGAATACCGCTTCTTTAGCAATTTTCACTCCAAGGCCTTTGATATCGTTAACAATTTCATCAACCCGAAGAATATATGCTGCTACGTTTTCTTATTCTCTCATCTCCAGGGTTACAAATTGTCTTGAATAACTCTACAACTTTGCCTTCTTGACTTTTTCATCCATTTCATAGATGTTTTTGAGTTTATCCCATACTTCTTTTTTTACGTACACTGCATGACCTTGGTATACTCAGCATCTACTAATCCACATAGTAATGCATTCCTAGCCCTTGCATCATATTCATACTTACTTCTGTCAACTAGATCAACTAGTGCAATTTTGGGAACATCATAACCATTTTCCACAAACTTCCAGACGTCGACTCCAAGAGATTGTAGATACGCTTCCATCCTTATTCTCCAGAAAGTATAATTCGACCCATCAAATCATGGTGCTTTGTTGGTAGAGATTCCTTCATGTCTATCAATTTTTGCACAAATATCTATCTTCTAGTTGTTAAACTAGAACTAAAGACACATGCTTTGATACCAATTGTTGTAATTCTTAGTCATACTAAGAGGGGGGTAAATCAATATAAAGACAAATTATGCAATTTCACTTAACAAACTGTACTCCAATTTCTATTTCATTCAAAACAATAAGAAACACAAGTGCACACACACACACACACATATGGATCCATCTTAAACCCATATCTATCAGGCACCGAGAGGGATCCAATTTCTTGATGTGTATTTTTTATATATCTTAAACTCAAGAAATTTATTCGATCCCTTTCTTACTTCATAAATCCGAGCTTAAGTTTCAATTCTTTATTTATAGACTTCATGATTTTTTTTAATTACTTTTCATAATTTTATTTTATTTCATTTTATGAGCTAACATGGATTTTTTTAATTACTTTTATTTTATTTTTGGCTACGTTACATTACATTACAACATATCCCCCATACTGGGTTGTAGAGCACCTCGCTCCTCTTGGTGCAATAATTTCTTATTACATCAAAAGATGGGAGACGTCAATCTCCAAGATGTGAGCACCAACTCACTCGAACACCAATACCACAAATAAGTACCAACTTGGTGACTAGAGAAACTAACTTGTAAGGACTCCAATCCTCTATCCAAGCACCAACTTTTTTACTTTAGGCACCAACTTGAGAGGACACCAAGCACAAGATCATACTTGTTGTATTTTGGCAGTAACCTAAGTGGAGAATGCAATCTCCAATTCTTGCCTCATCCTGCCACCATTGTTCTTCAACACCAATTGAAAGGAATATCCAACTCCATGTCCTTGCCCCTTTCTGCCACCCTGAAAAGATGCAGATACCGAACTATGATTTCCATGAATTGCGACTTCTGTGATCTACGATCTGCGCCTTCTTCAATATACAATATCAACAATCTGTATTTTCTGCGATTTGCGATCTCTATGTTCTACAATCTGTAATATCAATAATATACAACTTTTGTGATATGCTACTTCAAGATCTGCGATCTGCAACTTCAACTTAAACTGCTTTTACTGTATATCTCCTTCGCACATCTCAATATGGGGTACCCCTCTTATTTGTGCACTATCTGCTACTCTTCTTCATTTCTTTGTGCATTAGGATCCTTGTTGTTTCATTCTTTTGGATCAACAAGCCATTGATACACCAATAATTCGAAGCTTTCCAGTTCAAAATATTACATCTTGTTCATCTTTAAACTTGCTTCAACATTTCTATGTCTCACCTTTTTATAATGTCCTTACTCAATTTGTGCATCCATAAGTTGGGGTTATTTTGAGTCAGTGATACCCCTCCTTCCCTACTTTTCGATCAAGATACATATTCCTTCGTCAACATACAACTTTCGATAATTCATCCTCATGGGGTTTTGTGCTCTTGAGTCCAATGATTTGGTGGTATTTGCGCTCATGGGTTCCATGTATTGGTGGGAATTCAACACTTCAAGAACTTGCACACTTATTCTCTAGATACTTCTTCAAACTGGATTCACGTACATAAAGAGTCATCACTCCATGGGTCTTGTGCAATGTTGATACTTGCATATATATGATATATATATTTCTTCAAACTGGATTCATAGGCTTCTTGCTTGATGTTGGAGGAGCAAGTCGATAAGTCGACTTGAACGATAGTCGACTAAGTCGATCAGCCGACTAAGTCGATCAACTGACTAAACTAGAGATTAGGTCGACCACCTAAGGTCGTGTCGGTTCACCAAACTGACAGGTAGTTATTTCGACTAAGTCGATCAGCCGACTAAGTCAATCGACCGACTAAACTAGAGATTAGGTCGACCACCTAAGGTCGCGTCGGTTCACCGAACCGACAGGTAGTTATTTTGTAACTGTTTTGTAATCATATATATTAGGCTGTTGAGCCAGATGAGAACTCGGTTCAGTTCTCTATATTGTATGGACCCATTCATGTTAATATAATCTGTTAATTCACCTACTTGTTCTTATCTCTTGTCTCTGTTATGTATGTATGCTTTGGTATGTATTATTGGTAACCTTATGTGATCTGTGAGATTACAACATTGGTTTTGTTGCCAGTAGTACATGTCTGAGATGTATGCAAACAGATGATATCAGAAAAGGAGATTAAGGACTGGTGGGAATGTAAAGTTGCAAATTATTGTAGAATTATGCACGAAGAAACAGATTAACGACTGCCCAAGCAAAAGCAAGATTCTTTACAAAATCACATGAGAAGTTTGTAGAATCAGTGCCCCAACTTCTGAAAAAACTCTTGGATGAAAAAGCCGGAAGGGACTAAAGAACAACAGCTGCTAGAAACACTGATCTGAGGGGGAAGAACAAACTTGTCAGAGTGGTTCGAAAAAATCGTCGACAACTTCTGCGAGGAGCAAGCAGTAGAAGATAGAACTTCGGTGGAAACCGTCAAGGAGAAATTTTACACAGACCTCACCGAGCAATTTCTATGTTCCTTACCAACCATGCTGTTTAAATTCCTGATCGAGAAGGGAGTGGGTCATATTGTAAAACCTTGTCCATCACTTCACGGACTACCATTAAACCCTAACTGGGTGGAAAAGCAAAAGAGGTGTAAAAAATTCATTGTAGAAAGGGAGTGGGAATACTTCCTAAGCAAGTAGACCAAACTATACGGGCTTTCTAAAAGCGTTGGGTAGGCTATGTATTAATTCTTGCACATGATCTAGGAACTAGGAATCAAAATCATCAAAGAATTATTAACAAATACTCATGAATTGGAAAATAACTGGATCCAGAATTGGTATCCTCTCTGTATATTTAATAAACAATAAAGGGTTACAATACCAATGCTGAGCAATGGCTTAACTCCATGAAGAATTTGAATACCTAAGGAGACAATTTGAATTCAATGAGTGAGTCTAGCTTAACTGACTCTTTGCCATGCAATCTCACTCAGTTAACCACTTGACTAAAACCCTAATTGACTCACCAAACCCTAACTGAAGTCGGAGTGCAAGGAGATCAAACACATATCATAGCAATCCAACCATCAAGTGCTAGTCCTGCATGACTCCAATGAACCCTGATGAAGTTAACTGAAGCTGAACTGACCATCAGAAGTTGGTGGAGGCGCCTTGTTGACTCCAGTTCATTAAATAATAATAAATAATCATTAAATAATATATTTAATGAATGGAGGCGCCTTAACTGACTGTAACTGACTGGTTGAACTGATTGTAACCACCAGTTAGCAATTAGGTGCATTAATGTCACACAGATCACCCCTGGAGTGCTCCAGTTAGCCTCCTTGACTGTAGGTAGGTGTGGGTGTGACTGGATGATGGCAATTAATGCTCCACTAATGTCAATTAAACTTAGGATAGTGGTTTAACTGGGCCAATTTGACCAAAAGAGTGTGTATGATGGTAAATGTCTCCAACACCCCCCCTTAAGCTATACTCAGGAAGAGTTAGAAAACATAGATGCATAAAAATGCTAGGGCCCTGGAAACAAAGGCCATAGGTCACCCTGTACAATAAAGTAACTGCTTAATATAACCAAGGAAATGGGGAAAAACCTCATGGGAAAAATACCCCCCCTCAAACTAAGCAGTAAATCAAGAATTTGGTTCTTCTATGCAGCAACATACTAAGACTGTGCATGTGAACCTCTGAATCCAAACTAAGTGAATATGTCTGGAGGAATCTTCCACTTTGGAAGAAAAACAATGCACTCAACTGAATCAGAAATATAAGTAGCTGCACGGTGAAAATTGGACCCATGTAGAGCAACTGAAATCATCTGAAGAGAGAGCAAAGGTTCTTGAGGATTTGAACCATGTGTGGAACACTCAAGAAACTGATATGTTGCAGCCCTGAATAGCAAACCATGAGTGGTAAAATCAGCCCCAAATCTTAGGAGCAAGTGTCCAAGCGGATGCAGAATGTCTTCCTCTTTACTAGTTCTGTGAGGAGATGAGCTTGTGACCAAAGGTAGAGAATCCCTGGGACTCTGGAGAGTGAATGCTTGAGCTCCATAATCTGATATAGCTTCAGAAATATCTAATGATTCAGAAAATAAAATATCAGCAACCTCATAAGAGGAAACTAACACCAAATCCCCAGCAACAAAATTGAAGAAGAACTGCGGTACTTGATTTTTCACACCGGAATCGGTGAGAGCAGCTACAAGCATGGCTGAAAGCTCTTGAATTTTAAAATATGAACAAAATAATATCATATCAGAATGTAAATCATATCTAAATAAGTTCACAACAGATCCAAAACTATGAAATGAAATCAAATCCCCAGCAGTAGTTTTGTAAGAGACTTGCGGTACTTGTTTCTTCACACCGTTGATGAGAACAGCTACAAGCAGTACTGAAGGTTTATGAACTTGAAATTTTGAACCAAGCAATATCAGATCAGATCCAAATAAGATCATATCAGATCCAATAAGTTTCATATCAGATCCAAAATTATGGTCAACCGAGACGGTAGATGCACAGTTGTCTTTTTCTTCAAAATTCTGAATTTTGGTGCATGCAATCCTACAGGATTTTGCTGGAAGATCTAGATCATGGGGAGCGAATGTGTCACTCTTATAATCTGATATTTCTTCCAAAATATCCAAGTTTTTACATATTTTCACACCAGTAGCAACATTAGAGGAAGAAAAATCCAATTTCGCTTCACTTTCGGAAGCAATTACTGGTAAATTTTGCACAGAATTCAAAGGAAAATCACCGGTGAATGTTTGCATGGAAGTGCAGCAGTATTTTTCTTCAATATCAGAGATTTGAATGTCTTCTTCTATTTTAGCAATATGAGAAGATGAGATATCAGATATCTCATGAACTTCCGGAGCATCAGGAGAAGGAGTCAATTCATGGAGACTTTCTTCAATTCGAATTGAATGTGTAGAAGATTCTGCTTCATCTTCATCTTGAACAACTTCATCAGAGAGAGTAGAGGCTGAGAGTTTTGAGTGAAGAACTCTTGTGGTGCTGGCCGTGATCTCCAAAGTACTATTATGATCATCATTGTGCTTGCCAAAGGTTTTGTCCAATCTTGTCCAGACTTCCTTTGGGTATTCAGCAGAACCAAGATTAAGGTAGTACAAGCTATCATCAAGGGCCAGACATATTGCTCCAAAAGCTCTGTCACCGTCATTTAGATAGTCATTCTCATTCTCATAAGTCTCTCTTCCAATTCCAATAGACACCTCATAGAGACATCGTCTCTTCAGATATGCAATCATCTTCAACTTCCATTCCGAATAGCTTGTGAATGGGGTGAGAAGAGGGATTGATGAGTCCATTTGAAGTTGTACCTGCTAAGACCTACAAATCAAAACAAAAGGGGCACCGTAAGGTCGGACAGCCTGCACATTTTAAGCTTTCATCACACCCAGCATAGTCAATCAAGCAAGCTTGATCAACAAGTTCTTTACTTGGGATATTGAGTGGTAAGCCTTGGCTTCTGGTGCAGTGCTGGATTTTTGAGCTATTGCTCAAATTTCATGGAGAAATCTGTCAAAAATCTTGTTTTTGAGAGATTGATCTTTGTCCCGCCGTAAGCTCTGATACCATATTAATTCTTGCACATGATCTAGGAACTAGGAATCAAAATCATCAAAGAATTATTAACAAATACTCATGAATTGGAAAATAACTGGATCCAAATTTGGTATCCTCTCTGTATATTTAATAAACAATAAAGGGTTACAATACCAATGCTGAGCAATGGCTTAACTCCATGAAGAATTCGAATACCTAAGGAGACAATTCGAATTCAATGAGTGAGTCTAGCTTAATTGACTCTTTGCCATGCAATCTCACTCAGTTAACCACTTGACTAAAACCCTAATTGACTCACCAAACCCTAACTGAAGTCGGAGTGCAATAAATGACTGAATCTCAACTGAAGGAGATCAAACACATGTCATAGCAATCCAACCATCAAGTGCTAGTCATGCATGACTCCAACGAACCCTGATGAAGTTAACTGAAGCTGAACTGACCATCAGAAGTTGGTGGAGGTGCCTTGTTGACTCCAGTTCATTAAATAATAATAAATAATCATTAAATAATATATTTAATGAATGGAGGCGCCTTAACTGACTGTAACTGACTGGTTGAACTGATTGTAACCACCAGTTAGCAATTAGGTGCATTAATGTCACACAGATCACCCCTGGAGTGCTCCAATTAGCCTCCTTGACTGTAGGTAGGCATGGGTGTGACTGGATGATGGAAATTAATGCTCCATTGATGTCAATTAAACTTAGGATAGTGGTTTAATTAGGCCAATTTGACCAAAAGAGTGTGTATGATGGTAAATGTCTCCAACACTATGGGGGGGTAGCTTGTCATATGTCGGGATAAAGTGGAGTGGATTCTAGTCGACTAGAGGCAGATACCATTCACCAGTAATGAGAAGTCGACCAAAAGGGAAATCAAGAAGATAGTATCACACAAAGGTATGTCAAACATTCAGAAAATAGAAAGGGAAGAGAGACAACAAAGGAGAGAAGAAAGAAGAGAAAGAGCCTTAGCGCTGCACCAAGGAATGTGTCCTAGGGCGACTGACCAAGAAAGAAATCCGCCAGAGTCGGGTCATGACCGACAAGAAGAAGGCATGGAAGAAGAGGTGTCCCCTACAGAGGAAGAAGTGTGGATAGAGCAGCCAGAAGCTCTCCAATTAAGAGCTCCTCATGAAGGAACAACTCTATCTCCGTTGAATCCGCGTACCCGGATACAAACTATTGTCGAAAAGGACCTCCGACTAGGAGCTGGTGACTTTGGTATATGGAGTCGACTAGACAACAAGACATACACTGGACGACACCTCATTATCCGTTGACCAGAAGAAGGAAATTGGGTTACCTTTCAAGCGGTACCCTCCAACCGAAGTATCCACTTACTCTTACTGACACATGAAGGAGCACCCCCCCTGCCAAATACAACTTTGGAGGACACAACACATTCAAAACTGTGGACAGGTAACTGCAGTTGGACATCGACAGAAGGAGTTGAAATCAACCGACTGCCGGTCAAAAAAGAAACAACAAAAACAACCGATGGAGACAAAAGTTTTGTTGACGATAGCTCTACAGAGAGGAATAAGCGAATAACCCCACCACCCCCACCTCCACCTCCACCACCGCCACCTCCTGAAAGCAGCGATAGTGATTCCGACATGGGTCATGGGTCAACACACATTCCTCTATATGAGGGGGATGAGGACCCCAGATGACACTGGTTCGTCTGTGAGTCGACTTGGGAGGCTAACCAAGTTACGGACGAAGACAGGCAAATGGCACAGTTTGCCGGTGCCTTGAGAAAAAGGGCATTAACTTGGTATATGATCTTTTCTGAAAGACAACCTTGAGCAACCAAAGCCGAGATCAAAGCGCAATTTCTATCATTTTTCAAAACTCCAGATACAAAACATCTGGCAGCAAAAAAACTAAAAACAACATCACAGAAGCCAGGAGAAACTGTCCGCGATTATGATAAGCGATGGAAAGACCTTCTTAGCCAACTGGACTATGTTATAGATGAACAATTATTAATCCAGTGGTTTCTTGCAGGTTTATATCAGAAAATCCGCCGACACATAAGTCTAGAAATATTCAAGTCTTACGAAGATGTGCTTACAAAAGCTCTCCAAGTGGAAATGGATGAGGACATACCAGCATACTCCACCGATCACAGACTAGAAGAATAGCTTGAGAGTGTACAGAAGTCTTTAAAGGAATTAAACCTCAAAAATCAAGATATCTGATGCACAAAGTGCTCGACGGCCAGACATTCCAAAGACAACTGTCTACAGGAATACAACCGACAAAACGTTCGATTCGTGCATTCAAAATGTTTTTGCGACATTTGCCAGGAGCATGGAGACCACTCGACAAAAGATTGCCCGTTCAACATGAAGAACGTCAAGGCATCTTGGTGTGCAATCTGTGAAACTAAAAGTCATAACACAACCGACTGCCATTTGAACCTGAAGAACCGACAAAATTATCATGCAGTCTACCAAACCACTGCAGTTGCACAAAATAATGAGCAAAACAACTTACCAAATGATCAGAATAGTCAGAGATATGAAGGTCGAAGATACGAGCGTCGGTATGACAATCAATGTGGAGGATACGAAGGTCAAGGTCGATTCTCTGGAAATCGAGGCAACCGATCACATCGATCCATCCAATGCTTTATATGTTATAAGGAGTGACATCGATATGCAGACTGTCCATATAAAGACAGAAGTGACCTCAAATTTTGTACTCATTGTGGAGTAGGGGATCACTCACTAGAGGATTTCTCTACCATGTTGAAAAAAATAAATACAAAGAAAAATGTTAATGTCTTGTCGTGTGTGCAAAAAAATGATGTAATAAACACAAAAAACTTGCATATTGTAACTCGACAAGGGACAAAAACAGGAAGTGATAACCCAAGAATCAACAAAATAAAAGAGAAAAATGTCTACCATAATCCACTTAAAGAAAAACAAACATACAAAGAAGCAACAAATGTATTCAAAGAATTTGCACGACAGGAACAAGCTAACGACAATTGACATAACACAATAAAAGAATTAATCCAGCTCGTACAAAAAGACAACTCAGTATCTCAGTTCATCGACTTACTATATGAAATAAAACATAACAACTCCGAAAAACAAACAAAGAATATCTACAGTTTAAATCAAAAAGATAAAGGTGATGCCGACCCACTTGTCGACCTGGAAATTGAAGGATACCATGTCCGACAAGTAGTGCTCGACTTTGGATCACAAGTAAACATCATGATTCATGACACTTGGGAACAAATGGGCAGACCTCGACTATATGAGTCAGGCATATACCTGAAACTAGCCGACTAGGGCCTAATTGAACCTATTGGAGTCTAAAAAAACATTGACACAATTATAAAAGGAATCTCGACCAAAGTCGACTTCGAAATCATTGACCCTAAGGAAGGATCCAGTTCCTTCCTAGTGATAGTAGGTCGACCCTGGGGTAGAAAGATGAAAGCATTGATATCTTTGGACAAAGAGAGAATCAAATTAAAAGGAAATGGACAAAAGGTCATTGTACCTATTCATCCATCTCAAGGAGAACCTTGGATTGAACCTATCGATGAAGAAGTCGACATCCGACAACTCTGCCAGATTCAAAACAATGCAGATTATACAGAACCTAATATCTACGGAGAACTTCATTTAGGGAACCAAGACTCAGTTGGTTATAATTTAGACGCAAAATTATATCATTGGGAGATCGAGAACTACGAAACACAAGCAAGAGGGTGTTGGACTATTAAAAAAGTGCAGAAAAAGCCCACCCAACAGTGCTTCATAGTGTTCATTGTCCCAAAAATCTTTGAGAAGAAAATTAGGGAATACCCTACTTTACAACCTACCAATGTAAATACTACACAAATACCAAGATACAAGGAAAGAGAATCACCAGTCATGCACGTAGAACAAGTTTCCAAAAATATTGGTGACCATGGTCGACTTCAAAGCCTAGTAGAAACTTTTACAGGCCAAGATGCTCGATGGTGGGATACCCATCAGACAAGATTGCAGACCTGGACATCAGCTTCGACTTACTTTGTCGAAAGGTTTGGAGGAAAGAAGTTAACCAAACAGGCTCAGATACCTATCTTCACTCAAGGACAGAATCCAAAAGATCATATTAAGGCATGTGAAAAAGAATGGAGAAAACTTGGATACAAGGATGAGCGAGCATGGCCACACCTGTTCTCATCAACCCTCTCCGACTTACCAAACAAATGGTATAAAATGGAAGAAGCTAGAGGTGAAACATTCTTATGGCATGAACTCAGAGAAAATTTCATTAAATATTTTAACTTTATCCCACAAAATGAAAACTTGGTCGAAACAGCAAAACAGATTAAAGAATTTATACAGCCGACAGAAAACAAACCCTTAAAAGATAACCGACAGACAATGAAATGCAACAATATACAAACCAGGACCAAACCACAGTCGACAAGACTACAATTAAAAATGAAAATACGAGAGGGAAAAACTTTAGATGGAAATCAAACCATGTCGAAACGACCAAACCTATTTGTACAATCCTTAAGGTGGAAACAACCGACAAACATGATACCGACAGAATGACTGCAGTTGACTTCCCTGCCACATTCTCACAGTTTAAGGAAGGAAGTTGACGAATCAATGAAGCCAAAGCACCAAAATTGCTAGATGCTAAAGTCAAAACTAGAGAAATCAACATCTCAAATGATGATCGACCAAAAATGGCAAAGATTGGTGACTACTGGAGTGAAGCGCAGACCACAAAGATAGTGAACTTATTAAAAAAGTTCCAAGATGTATTTTCTAGAGATTATAAAGACCTCAAAGGCTTAGTCCACGAAATGGGAGAAATGAAGATTGGCACTAAACCTGATGTTCGACCTATGAAGAAAAGGCCATACAAGCTAGCTCACAAATACAAAGAGATAGTCAAAAAGGAAATTGATAACATGCTTGCAGCAGGCATCATCTATCCTATTGACCAATCAAAATGGGCAAGTCCAATGGTTGTACAACCTAGGAAACATGATACGACCAAATTAAGAATTTATGTCAACTTCAGAGAACTAAATAAAGTAACACTGACAGACCCATTTCCAACTCCTTATGCAGATGAAATCTTAAATGAGGTTGCAGGACATGAATGCTACTCATTTACAGATGGATTCTCAGGTTATAACCAAGTGCCAATAGCTAAAGAAGACCGGAAAAATACAACCTTTGTATGTGAATTTGGCTCATTTTCTTACAAGGTTATGCCTTTTGGATTAAAGAATGCACCTACAGTATTTTCTAGAATTGTTGTCAAAACATTTCAAGAATATATTTACAAGACCATGGCCGTATACTTTGATGATTGGACAATATACTCCATGTTAAAGGATCATTGCAAATGGCTCAGGCTTATGTTGGAGAGATGTCGACAAATTCAACTATCCCTAAACATCAAGAAATGCATATTTGTGACCCCCATAGGGATATTATTAGGGCACATTGTCTGTAAGGAAGGTATTAAGGTTGACTTTGCAAAAATTAAAATTATCCTCGACCTAAAACCACCAGTAAACCCAAAACAAGTCAGGGTGCTCCTTGGCCACACAGGCTATTACAGAAAATTCATAAGATATTATTCAGATATGACCTATCCACTTGAAGAACTAGTAAGGGAAGATAAAGAGTTCAATTGGACAGAGGAGTGCCACATATCATTCTAAAAATTAAAAAGAAAACTAGTCGAAGCACCAATCCTAAGGTTTCCAAACTGGTCGATCAAATTCCATGTCCATATTGATGCATCATGCCTAGCAATAGGAGCAATCTTAACTCAACCGGGAGATGATGGAATGGATTATCCTATAGTTTACAGTAGCATAAAATTAAACAAAGCTGAGAGAAATTATTTGACAACAGAAAGAGAAGCATTAGGAATGGTCTTTGCATTACAAAAATATTGACATTATCTTCTAGCTAACCCATTTATATTCTATACAGACCATCAGGCACTTAAATATCTTGTCAATAAACCACTACATCATGGAAGGATTTGTCGATGGCTACTTCTCTTTCAAGAATATGAATTCGAAGTCGTTGTCAGACCAGGTAAGTTAAATGTCGGTCCTGACCATTTATCCCTAATCGACATAGGAGAAGAGTCGACAGGAGTCGAAGATGACTTACCTCATGCACATCTATTTTGAATAGAAGCAATCCCAGCAGAATTAGAAGAAATAGCCCAGTTCTTAGAAGATGGACAAGCACCAGATGGAATGAGTACAAAGAAGAAGCAGATCTTATCTATGAAGGCTGCACCATACAGTCTTATAAATGGATTCTTATACAAAATGGGATTAGATGACATCGTTAGAAGTTGTGTACTAGAACATGAATGAGACAACATTATGCATGAAGCACATTATGGACCTGCAGGAGGACATTTCCAAGCAGACACAACTGCAAAGAAAATCCAACAGTCAGGGTTATGGTGGTCGACACTTCACAGAGATTGCAAAAATTTTGTCAGTCAATGTGACAAATGTCAACGACAAGCTAAAACAAAAATACCAGTACCAGCGCCAGCAAAGAAGATCGAGTTCTCGATTGAGGAGCCGTTAACTGACCAAGAGAAAGAAGAAGACTATGAGCTGAACCTCTACATCAGTACCTTTGTGTTAGAGGAGACACTGGTTGAACACACTGGCCGAATTCAAATCATCATCAAATCTCTGACAGCACAGAGGGCAGAACCACAGACAGAAGAAACACATGCAGAGCAGTAGGTAATCACTCCGACTGCAGAAAGTCTCATCCCAACCCAAGATCCAAGGGGAGAGACAGAACCAGAAAACCCAGAGTATGTTATCACAAAAGGCATTATAAAAAAATTGTCGAAAGAGATAGCAGCTGCAAGAAAGAAGTTAAAGACACAACAACAACAACAAGGAAAATGTAAGTGCAAGCTTATCATTACAGAATCATCAGACAACGAGGATGAACTGGGAGCTACGACCATCGACATAATAGAAGATGTCGCAGCAAATAAGGTGTCGGTGGAAACCCAGTTCCAAAGATTTGTCGAGGCAGGAAGACTACTAGGTCGACCAAAGAAAGCTAAGACCACCCACATGACGACGCCTGAGAACGTCATAGATATTATGTCTATGCCTTCACCTCCATCTCCAACAAAAGTAACAGAGGAGCAAGTACCAGAACAACATTCGATAAGCCCACTCTACTTGTGCAAAAATTCTATGTCGGAAGCTGTTAAAGAAAAGTTCGACATGGACAGGGATTTATAGGCATTCATTGAGAAACTACCTGAGATATTCACGTCGGTACAGAAGCTATCCATAAAATCACCTCTCTTCGAAGTCGATGGATACCAACCAGGTCATGAATTCCAGTCACGAACCTTTGCAACTATCACTTCAACTTTCGAGAGAAATCCTGACAAAGAAGTTGAAGTTACTGCACGTTGGACCGTGAATATCACTTCGACTGTACCCCAAACCAACCTACCAGATGCTGCACCAACTAGAGGAGAAGAAAATGAGAAGGACATAAATCGCCAAATTAACCAAATGTTCTCCGACTTGGACTCACCTCCCCTACTCGACAACCCACCTCTTGGCCTCACTTTCACCAACCCAATCACCCCTGACCATTCACCAACTCCATCACCACCACCACCATCTCCCCAACCACCACCACCCCCCGACTCAGAACAAGCCCCACCACAACCATCAACACCAACTGCATCCACTTCTGCACCCCCTAAATCTAACCCACCAGAGGCAACAGTTATCCCACCTCCCCAACCAGAGAAACCATCAACCACTTCTATACCACAAACCGAAAATCCTGAATCGAATTTTGCAGGTACACAGGTGCTGACACAAATAGAGAAGGAAAAGCATAAGAAGAGGAAGGAGAAACAGAAGAAGGAACATCATGGACATCCATCAAAGGTCCATATCAAATTGAAAGATGCAACCTCACTGACCGATGCAAAGCTAGGACAACTCCTGAAAACCCTAGCAGTCAAGGCAAAGACAAGGAGCCAGCAGAGACGTGAGGAACTCGACAACAAGGTCAAAGAACAGATTGAGTTCCTCAACAAATGTAGAAACCTTGCACAATCAGTAATGCCAGGCCCCGTAGAGGTCGACACCAACAAACCACTCGAAAGAGTGTATTAACTATTTTAAAGCATGGTGTTGGCACTCCAAGCACACATTCAAGAAACAAAGGAGGAGCAAAAAGAAGAAACTGCCCACCTCCTAATGGCACAACACACATCCTTTTCTGAAGCTTATAAAGTGTTGCAAGATCACATGGAGGAGTCTGTCATCACTGAAGAAATACTGCGAGACTGGCCTGCTTACTACAGGCAAGTCTATCAGCAAACTCGGCAGACCCGATAAGGGATCCAAGCACTTGA
This sequence comes from Pseudotsuga menziesii, assembly GCA_001517045.1. Classification (NCBI taxonomy): domain Eukaryota; kingdom Viridiplantae; phylum Streptophyta; class Pinopsida; order Pinales; family Pinaceae; genus Pseudotsuga; species Pseudotsuga menziesii. The sequence goes on from LPNX010707906.1 coordinate 306,241, forward strand.
AAACAGGAAAACCACTGATGAAGCACTCAGAACCACAATAGAAGAACAAATATTGCTTGAAACATCCAAGCTACAGAAACTTGAGAGGGAAGCACATCAGTGGGTGCAACAAGCTATCCCCAACTTGGAAAAAGTCGACATCATCTTCCCGCAGATGAAACGACTTGTCGAGACTACCGAGGAGAAGGACCAGTTTATGGGTCCCGACATGGAGAGAATAGCTGAAGTCTCCATTTCAAAGAAGATGTCGATCTTATCAAGTCTGACTACACTCACCATCGACATCCAGAAGATATTGCAAAGTTGGATATATTTACAACATCACCTAGCAGTGACAGCCCTAGCAATTGTCGAAGTCTGTGTACAGAAAAGACCAACCAACAGACTTCACAACCCATGAAGATCAGGCACATCATAATAACTACTGAGAACAGACAAGAAGAATTTTGTACCTACTTGTTTCCTGGGACGAAGAAATGTTTTGTTCGTGGGGGAGATGTTGGAGGAGCAAGTCGATAAGTCGACTTGAACAATAGCCGACTTAGTCGATCGACCGACTAAACTAGAGATTAGGTCGGCCACCTAAGGTCGTGTTGGTTCACTGAACCGACAGGTAGTTATTTCGACTAAGTCGATCAGCCGACTAAGTTTGTTGGTTGACTAAACTAGAGATTAGGTTGGCCACCTAAGGTCATGTCGGTTCACCGAACCGACAGGTAGTTATTTTGTAACTGTTTTGTAATCATATATATTAGGCTGTTGAGCCAGATGAGAACTCGGTTCAATTCTTTGTATTGTATGGACCCATTCATGTTAATATAATCTGTTAATTCACCTACTTGTTCTTATCTCTTGTCTCTGTTATGTATGTATGTTTTGGTATGTATTATTGGTAACCTTATGTGATCTGTGAGATTACACTTGACATCATTACTTTCAATGCCATAATTCAACAATGATTCAGTATCATATTTGACATCAATATGTTTCTTGATTCCTTGCTTGAGATCACCATGCTTCTTGCTTGACATCTATGACAACACCAAAGTTCAACAAAAACCTTAGGTGTGCCATCAATTAATCCATAATTAGCCTTAAATAAGATTACAAACCCCCCTTGTGCTTGGAAGAGGGCCGAGATGGAGAACGCTCTACAAGGAGATTGTTGTATTGAGTAGTAGGGCCAATTGGGTGGTTAAGTATACTAAACCATTGTCAAAATGATGGCTAAATCATTCCCACGCATGATCATGAATATTTCAACTTTCCCATTGACATTGAAAATAAGCCCTTGTGGAAACTAACCAATCTAGAAGAGTGTTTTGACATGAAAGGGTTGGAGTTTGTAGAAGGGACAATTGAGTGCCTATATATATTCTCAAATCTTGAAAATACTAAGTAAAAAATCCCCATGCATATTCATGAAAATCAACTCTGCAATCTTAAGGAGCGGCCCACCCACCTTTTGCAAATGATTGATCTGAGGCAACAATGACCAATCTAACTTCATATACCTAGGTAATTGGCCAAATGGGTATTCAAATGTGATTTTAGATCCTCTATACATATCTAGAAATCAATATATGAATTTTCCACCTTTTGAAAGCTAGAGAGACCGATACACTAGCTTTGCAATCCCTACAACTCTAAAGAAGACATTGATGAATTCTCTATGGTACTGAACTATATGTATTGAGATCATAAATGTCCTTGGTAGAACGATAACAAAGGGTGTCCACATGGACAAATACATAGAATATGTAATTAGTTATCGCATTGAGGCATCATATAGCCAGTCATGTATACATGATGATACCTACACCATAAGTATCTTCAAACATGTTTTTGAGAAGCAAGATTTACCTACTAACCATATCCATGATAACTTCTAAGTACTTGAAAGGACTAGATTCTTCTATGGGGTCAAAAAATGGAGTGAAATCAAGGTTAAACAAGTGATATTACTGATCAAAGGTGAGTTGGTTGACTTAAGATGTAGGAAGAAGGGATCTCTATGATTTTCACCACTTGGGAAAAAACTAGGGAAGTTTCTCATAAGTGAGTGATGTGTAATGAGATAATCCCCCCTGACCATCAACAATTACACTTTCCTTTTATTTGACTTTGGCATTCTTTTCTTTAGCTCCTCCTTGACTTGGCCTTCTTGCACTTGTCATCATTGATTTCTTGGATTCTTCATTCTTATACTTCTTTTGCTTCTGGAGACCTTGAACTTTGATATTATTTGGAGGCCTTCGTTATTGGCAAGTTTTCTACTTGCTTCTTTATTTTAAATTGGTATTCAACTTAGTTTGACTTTGTAGGTACAAGGAGTCTTGGATTGGGAGCTTATTTTCATTCCCTATTTATTTTTCAAGCATGGGAAGAGGAAAATAATTTCATACCTAAGTCTAGGAAAGATTATTTCTCCAAGGAAATTCACCCCCTTGATTATTTCTAGCCCTAAGGTTTTACAAGTGAACCTCCTATACCGTACACTAAAGGAAATTTAGGAGGACTTTATAGAGTGGAGATTAAGAGTTCAACCTCGTCAACATCAAACCAAGGATGCATATTGGAATTATGAAGTGAAATGGATGGATGGGTGGATGGACATAATATAAGACTAGAAAAAGGGGTTCAAGTCCTTGAAAAATACTTAAACATCACCTAGGTTCAATGGTACATAAGTAAAACGAGGATATACTACTCTCGTCCACTTGAAAATGTGATACTACTGGATATACTCATCATACAATCAACATATCAATATGGAAATAACAACATATTGTACACCATTATATGATTAATTATGGTGGAATGTTATCGTATTAAAAACATGGCATACGTCTGATCATCACATCATGCATCTTGTCATTTCCCCAAGAACAATAAATATATGCATCAATACTCTGGATTTCATCTTGATGAAAAGCAAAAAATAGTCTGGGAAAAGGTATGTCCACATAATGTGGCATAATGGGGCCTTTAGGGCACACTTTTTCAAGCATATAACAAGTTTGAGTTCTCTTACTATTGGCATATTATAATAGCAGTAAATATTCCCCTTTGTTTTCAAGAAATGTGTTAAATCACATAACCAATTTAGCTCTATGTTATTTCAAATCAACATGATCAATAAGTTCTAGAATCTACCCAATCAAGAAAATAACAAAAGTTGAAAATCAATAATGAAAGTACACAATATTTGGATAATAGGGAACTTCATATATACATGACACACAGTACAAGTACATGCCACAACTTTATCACATATATTGTACAAGTCAATATCTCCAAATCCTAGATAGGGAGATCATAAATAAACGCTAGCCACCAACCTCTCCTAGCTAGGATTCGTTTCTAACTAAAAATGGTCGCCACCAAATATCATCAACAAGTTAGTATCACCATTGGAAAGTTCTCCTTGGCACCTACACTTGCATCCCACATGTACAATATATCTTCTTCTCTACTCCTCCACAACAATCATAACAAGTAACACTAGGGTTTCCAAATGCCACAAAACCCTATTCCTCTCCTCTCACAAGAGCTACGCTGTTTGGTGGAGCTACAAAGGGAGTAAATTGATGTTAGTGAAAACACTTCCCTCGATCTTAGAATCAATTGGTGACACTTAAAACATTCCACATTACTCAAATCTTTCTTTCGTGGACATGAATCTGCCATTCTACTCTTCTTGTATCCTTTCTAACTTCCCTTCTTGATCCTCCCAACAATGTATAGGTTTTCTAGTTCCTTTTCCTATGTTGAACAAGAATCCAACATGATTTCTCTTACACAAGTTTATCCCAAAGTTTTTCAAAATTTGACCAGTTTTCATGAGCAAAAACACCTTGTACTAAATGCTTCTATGATGGAGCAAGTCCATTCAAGGAAATGGGAAACAACTTCTTATCTTCCATTTTCACCTTTATGGAAACCAATTGATCTCTCAACTCTATGATCCTATCCAAGTAGCTCACAAGTGTATTTGTCTAACTCATGCAGATGCTAAAAGCTTGTTTCTCAAGAGCTCTATCTAGAGACACAAAACTCATATACAAACCAACTAAAGCCTCAAACATATCCTTACTAGTCACCTTCTTTGCAATGTGAGGGATGAAGTGATCATTTACATAATCAAGTTTTATTGTCTTTTCCTTGGCCTCCTTCTTAACATGAATGGCCATCTATTTTGGATCGGTAGGTGCAACTATCTCTTTGTCAACTTCCTCCCAAATCTCAGCCTCCAAAAGCATCTGCAGTATGAACTTCCAAGGTATGAAATTGGAAAACCATCCAACCTATAACTTTCTCTAAGATGAGAGTAATCATTCTAAAAATATGAAGCACACCTCAAGCAAAACCGACAACAAACAAAGTAGAACAACATTCCAATGGTTCAATCCCTTCTTCCAAGCACATTAGGGTTTCACACCCAATCAACTTGTCATAAATCAAGCACTACTCCTAGGTACAAAACAACTTGAATATCTGACTCCCTATTTCACCAAGAGAGAAATCCCAATATTTAGTGTTGATATCATGTAGAAATTTTGTTGAAACAACAGTTTTAGAAATTTCACCCTAATCTTGAAGTTTCTTGAATTTATTCCCCATGAAATTTTAGCATAGGTATGATATGAAATATTAAATCACGACATTAATTTTCACTTCTCTTCAACCCAACTTAAAACAACAACACGAGAATAAATATCACACAAATGTACTTCAATAACACAATGCTACAACCCTTAGGTAACACTTTTATAAGCATATAAAGAATATGAATTCTTCTATTGCAATAGATTATAACAACAATAAGTGATATGAAATGGATCATTATATTATTAGTCAACAATTTTTGTGCTTTCTGGGTGGAAAAAATGGAGGTATTGGTTTGTAGGGTCCATTTTATTTGTAGTTCCCATTTAGGTGATTTGGTGTCTAGAGCCTTCTAGATCTCATTTGAGACCCTAAATGGTTAATTTTGGTGGTCAAAATTTGCGAGCATAGCTCACAACCCCTTGATTCTACTCTACACATTGAGATTTTTCCAACAACACAAAAGACACCTCAATCAAAGTTTGTATGTTGAATTTATGCCTCTTGTAAGTCGATGCATCGTGTTAACAACCGTGGTATCGAGTGGATGCTACATCAAATTTCATCACTCACACATGTGGAGATAGTCATGCATGGACTTTCAAGAACATTCTAGAAGGTAAAAAACCCTAACATTAACAACATTCAACAAGTATATTATATTCACAATCTAAAAAGCAATACATAATAGGGGATTGCATAATATTATAAGATCTATTGTGATCAAGTATTTCCATTAAATTATCCATGACGATTAACAAATCATATTATTGTTAGAGTGGTTTCCTTTGGTATTTTGTAGGACATAGTAGGATCCAATAACTTGCATAAGGAAGAAGTCTAAAAAAGGCTAGTTATGGTAGATGAGTACCATAATAACATGCCACAGGTTGAGTTAGAGGAGAGATTTTAAAGTCTGTAAAACAAGTCACTAACATCTCTTGCAATATGGTGATTCTAATGGTAGCATTAGAGAATAAGTTTGGACCTTTCAAGGAATTGGGTATCTCTAACTTAAAATCTAGATCGGTTGGAAAATCTGAAAATAATGAAGACTCAAAAAAGGAGCTAGAGAAAGACCAAGTTTTAGTTCCATCACCTGTAATCTCTATTTAAAGTGGTAATGAAAATGGACATTAAATATTGCCAAGGTGAGATTGATTCTATCAAGATGAATAAAGGGTTGCAATAGTTAAAAGTTTATTTCGGTGTCAATAACATAAGAGAAGAGAAAAATATTTCACTTTCTCAACTAAAGTTAGAGGGTCATACCTAGACTTGGTGGGAAAATTCACATGGAGACACTGAGGCTAGATGGTGATCCCAAATTAACTAAATGGAATGTATTCAAAACCCTTATTAAGTCCCAGTTACCCTATTGGGTAGCATAAGGACCATTGGATATGTTAGTATTACTTCTGATAGAAGGAAGGGAAAAGTGTGCAAGAGTGCACAACCTAGTTAAAACAAATCGCTATTATGCTAGGTATCTCTCACAAGAATTTGGATGTACTCCTAGAGTATCTAGGTGGCTACACAATCATTTGGAACGACAAGTGGTGCTATTCAAACATAGGACAACTGATGAAGATTGTTTGCAAGCATAATATTTAGAGAATATGGGTAAGACTAAAGGACAATTAAGTGGTTCCAAGCAAAATGATCACCAAGATGCTTCTAAGGATGGATATAAGGAGTGGAAACTAAAGGACAAGAAAAAACTACTACACATCAATGCAAGGATCCAAACGACCATTGCAACCATTGCAATATCAATAGTCGCACTAAATATAAGTGTTTGGAAGCTACATCTTGAGTTGTATCCAAAGAATCATGAGAAGGATGTTGTAACGTCCCCGACCCTCCGACCGGCGAAGAGGACGCTACCATGGCCTTAACCATCTCGGCAACCCGCCCCATGAACATGTGCATTCATAAAATGTTGAAACAAAATGCATTGAGGTAGAACATACACAGATACAATTATTTATCATACACAGCGGAAGCAACATACGTTCATACAAGCATTCAACATGTTCACCATATTCATTAACAACAAAATGATTGCAAGAGTAAAATGGACAAGATTACTTATCTTATGAAGAACTCGTTCCACAACCATCTACTTTGCTGCAACGTTCCACCCAACCATAGGCTAGCATGCTCCTAAATCTCTCAGCAATGCTACCACCCCCGAGCTAGGCATGATTCTCCAAGGAATAAGGAACAAGCAGGCTTACACATAGCCAAGGATACACAAAACACAGCCAAGCCAATGCCGTTGGGTTTATCAGGCTATCAAGGAGCTGGGAAAGGCTAAATGCTAAGCTGGTGAGCCCATTACAGAGCTAGGAACACCTGCACCAGAAGTAGCCTGACTTCTAAGACAGCCACACACACCCAACACAAGGAATCAGTCCCTTCTCTGCTATACAGTCCCTTGGGCCCTAACTTCCCTTCCAGTGCTATTCAGGGGTTGTGGAGAGGAAAGCCAACCCTCTAGCTTCGTCTGTGTGGTTTCCAAACACACCAGGTTTATCAAGCAACCCAAGCCCCCATCCCTACTCCCAACACAGTCTGAAGACCAACCGTTGCACGCATGCAATCAATCAGCAGTTACAGCTTAGACAGGGAAACGACTCCTGAGTTGTTCTTGGCCCTATCGTGGCCAAAACAACTCCCAAGCAACTTACAGCAATCTCCAAACATATCAGCAACACAGTTCACAACGTGGGGAAAACAACAGTCCCTTCTGAATAACGAAGCAATCGGAAAAGACTTACACAGGCCGCACTCGGGAAGAAGATGCAAACTCTCAACCTGTGCGTGAGGAAATTTTACACCAGACCCCGAAAATACAGAGGGAAAACACACCAGATTCCACTCTGTGGAAAAACATGAATGACAACCGAAAGCGGTTCCCCTCCTGGTTGCGTGAGATCAAACAGAAATGATGCCTGTGCGTGAGAATGAACAGACTATTGTCCTTGCGTGAGGATGAATCGACAATCGAGAGAATGTGTAGTGGACAGAATGGAATGAGGGGCATAATCATTCTTCTTCCCATCGTGAGGTTCAATCCACTGGTGGAGTGTGCGTGTGGGTAAGGACTAACAGTCCTGCCACACTCCACTCCCAACCATAACTGCCTCAACTACCGTATTAGAGGAAATTTGGGGTCTAAAATGGGCCTCCTAAGGAAAATAATAAAAAAATGCCACATCACACTACAAATATGCCATGTCAGATTAAATCTAATGAAAATCTAATGAAAGTCAACCTAAATCATCCCATTAATAGTAGTTGACAACTATATTGAGTTAATGTAGAGTTAAAAGATATTGGTTAAAAATATAAATGAAATATTTAGATTCTTGTGCACACATAATAAATGATAGGAAACTTTTGAATTTTATATTATTATTTTTTAAATGAGTTAACCACTACTTTTTCTATATTTAATAAATGTAAAACTCAAATATATTCATTTATAATGAAAAATATAATTATAATAGTATTAAAAAAATAAAAATAAAATCACTATTATTTTTTAATATAAAATTTATATTAATTCATATAAAAAATATTACATCACATAAAATAAAAAAACAATAAACTATGTATATTCATATTATTTTTTATATTAATATAAAAAAAAAAATTGTGGTTTAATGGATAGGTAGGTAAGAGAGAAAAAAAAGAAAATAAAATTTTATTATATTTTAGTAACATTAAAAATAGTTTTATTTTTTATTTTGTTAGTATTTAAATGTTTTATTTATTTTTGGATGTAATAATTAAATATATTTATTTTTTAAATATTATTTAGTAATATTAAAAATATTAAATATCTTTTATTTATTGTTTCAAGATAAGTCTATTTAAAATTAAATATTATTTAGTTTTCTTTTTAAAAAATTGATTAATAAATGTTTTTAGTATTTCAAAATGTTTCCACTACAATTTTAATTAATGGAAAGGTTATGTTTTAGAAGGGTTAGAAGTAGTGATCAAATAAAATATTCTATATTTATTAGTTAGAGTTTATTTATCTTATTTCGAAGTGATCTTTTCAAGAACTTAACCAATGTGAGGTTGATATGGAGTTAGCTATTGTCAAATAAAAATATGACACATAAGCATTATGTGTCCAACTCAACCATAATGGTTGACCAAAGATACTGAAATTCTATTGGTTTAAAAATTCAACTCAATCCAGCTCATCCATGGCACAGTTTTTTATAAGGCCCATTTTAGACCCCAAATTTCCTCTAATTCAACAGAAACAGTAAAGTGGTAGTTGGATAAGACAAGGAAAGATGGGTAATTCAAACAGGGTGGTGACACATGGATTCCCCCCCCATAGCCCAAGGTTTGACATCCCCCACCCTTATCCTTATGAGAATCATGCCCCTTCTCAATTTAGTTGCCGCGAACGTAACTGGTTGGGTTCATTTAATTAAAGACGCATATTTACATGATGACAAAACTTAATATGTATGTTGCATGCCCCGATATACCATCGGTGACAAAACTTAATATGTATGTTGCATGCCCCAATATATGTATGGAGTTAGCACTCAGAATGTACCCAGGTTGTAAAAGGTAAACTCCAAGGTAACAGCAAAACCACTTTAGGAAGAAACTGGTATTTTCTTCCAAAGAGGGATCTCTCAACAGAGATTTAACAGGACCAGATTTAACAAAACCAGATATAAAATAACATTCAAAGATTTATGTGTTTGGCTGAAACAATCACATAACCATTGGGCATGGAGTCATATACCACAAAGACATATACATGATATTTATCAAAGGCAAGATAATCACATCATCACAGTCATTCAAATTGATTCAGGTGGAACATAAGAGATGAAGAAACAACCCATTAATACAGAGCATCAACAATGATGAGTTCTATATCAACTTTAGCAGAAAAGATCATATAATATCTGAAATGATGACCAGAGCATAAACATATGAATTCCAATCATCTAACGCTATATTCCAGATACGAGGAAGAAACAGAATGGAATGTTATACAAGGGAAATACAATCACATAAAGAAAGAGGCACAGACTGCAATATCAACGACACATGAATCTCTGACAAAACCTCATGCATTCACTTTGTTATTTCAAAAACAGATATGTTCTCCAAAATTATTCACCACCCGATGGGTTCCAACCCCCATCTCTAAAAAAAGATGCATATTTATACATAAAATGATCGATGCTCCAACAAGAAGATCAATAACAGAATGATCGGCTTAATTTAGAGTTTGTAACTGAATCCCTAACCCCTAAGAAGTTTGTTACAACTCCAATCCTAACAGACCATAAAGTACGAATCAACTTGACAACAAACTTTCGTCTATCAGCTCCACGTCTTTGTCCCATCAGCTCCATATCTTTGCCCCATCAGCTCTTCAGTGCATGACACCTGTCCTTAGGGATGGAGAATATACTTTGTCTTTCCAAACCGCTTCACAGCTTTCCACTGCTCCGAACTTGGGGTGTCACACTCCATCATTTCCCGAATAGTTACCTCGAGCTCCATATATGCTTCATAGGACTTTCTGGGCAATCTGCTCCTAATGATGGCGAACTTCTGCAGAATCTCGAAATCTTCTGTGAGCATATCCACGATGGTCTTCCCTGTCAGGCTTTTCTCCAAATCATTGAATTTTGAGTGGTAGATGCGGCACTGAACAAGCAGGTTATGATAATGTTCCTGTGAGAACATCCGCCCTTCTCCATCCCAGAAAGAAGGCAATCCGTCCTCAAATAGTTCTTTAAACTCATGTTTAAAATTATTTACCTTCAGCAACAATCCCTCTGATTTATCATGGACCGTTTTGATTAAGTGATGCTTATGGATGATTTTCTTTGCCCACATCACTATTGACACTCTGTCCTTTATGCCCAATTCCTGCAACTTCTGATATGACAGTGAGTTTAGAAAATTTAATGTGTTCTGAGCCGTAACAAGGGGTCTTTTCTCCATATGTTCGTTTACCAGTTTCAGCCTCTGGTGGGCCAGATTTATCATTATATTCAAATCATCAATAAAATTTAAATAGTGCCTGAACTTGGTAATCTCTATACATAAGGTATCCCAAACGATATGTTTTGCCCCCCGAAGAGGCCCTTTCCCAATGCACTTTTCCTTTAGTTCATTAAATTTCTTCTGTAATTGATTCCTGTCCTGCAGTATTTGTTTTTTGCTTTCATTAACTTTGGCCAGTTCAGCTTTCATCTTTTCATTCTCTGCTTTCAAATCTTTGATTGCTTCTTCTTTCAAACTCACCTAGGACATTGGCACCAACAAATCGTCAGTAGAGAAATCATCTAATGGCTTCTGGATATTTACAATAGACAGGTCCTCGCCGGTGGGAGTCTGGCTCATCAACTCTTCCATAATCTCCTTCTCTTCATTCTGATATTTTTTCATCAAGGAGATTTGGGATAACAGTTCCTCCCTTTCGGCTTCCCACTTCTCTTTTTCTTCTTGTAGCTCTCCTGCTCTTCCTTTGTATTCCATCATCTCCTGATGGACTTTATCCTTTTCTTCTTGGAGGGCTAGCAACTCAGATGACTGAACATGTTCAGTACCTGGGATCTTGAGTTTCTTCTTCAGGACCTGGAGCGCATTATCCTTTTCCTCTAACAACCTTTTGACTGCCTGTGTACTGTCTAAACTAGCAATGTCTGTCTGCAGCTTCCTAATTTGAACAACATTTGCTTTATTTTCCACTTTCTCATGTTTCAACTGAATTTCCAATTTATCTATCAAAACCTGTAATTTATTAATCTTCACAATGGCTTGTAGTAAGTCTGAGTAGATGATATCGCTGGTCTGTTTATGAAGTTGAATTTTATCCGGAGTGCTGATTTTGTCTAACTGGATCTCCATTTCAGCCATCCTCTTGTCGCTTACCATAGCCATTTTAAAAGTATTCCTCTCAGCATCTCTAGCAGAGACCAGAGAAGTTTTCGAACTGTACAAACTTCTCACCTTCGGGAGCAAATTTCTCGTTTCCTCCATAGAATGTTTCCTCTTCTCCATGTAGCTAGTTTTGAGCTCTTCCTTTGACTTGAACACATGGCATGATTCCGAACTGTCTACATCACCCTCCACATTTTCAAAAGAGAATTGACTTACTTGCACCGCTTTCATGGGAACTAGGGCAACCCTTTTGGAACCATCAAAAACTTCCTCATCTACAATTTCACCACTTTCAAGCAGCTTTTCCCTTTTATGGGGCCCCTCCTCATCTATATCCATACTCTCAGCTTCAGACAAACTCCTCTTGACCACAATACCAGCACCTTCTGTTATTTTGGTCGCTGTGACCGGTATGGTATGTGTCTCTTCATCAGAATTTGACCTGTCAGTACACTGCAGCAAATTGGCCATTTCAGCTAACCCCTCAATAGCCTGATGCTCAAATGGTTTATTCTTGTTTGCCTGTTTTCTCAATGAGATCACATGGTGGGGGTCGTAATTCATATTTACATCTTTTATGAAATCCATATTCTCTAACAACTTTTCTATAAAAGCCAGGGCGCCTTTACCTTTAAAAATGAAAGGGCCGACTTTAAGTGGAAATTTAATGTTTGAAGATTTTTTGAAAGCACCAAAGTGCTCCTCCTCAGACAGCAATCTCTGCCTCATGAACTCTAGTGCGAAAATCCTTGGGGTCAAGAAGGAGGGTAGTCTATAAGGCTGACCAATAAAGCCATATATTCTTAACACTGTGTAACCTCTGTACAGGAACCAGTCCCCCACCCGATCTTCGGGTGACGACTGCATTAGGCATCTCATCTCGTCCAGGACATGGGGCAGGTCCTCATCAAATAACATTCTGTATATTTCGGACATGATCGAATTGGCAAATTCGACCATGTTGATTTGCTTGGGCAAATCAGAAGAACATAGATCACTTAAGAATTTCAATTCAGTAACATTAGAGCATAATAACATGTTAAGCAAGTATGTTTGAAACTTAAAGAACTGGACCTTGGGAAATTCAATCCACTAAAGGTGGATCGCTTCGGCAAGGTACTCATCTAAATTAAGCACGGGGACTGACTGGGACTCAGGGCTTAAAGAATTTATTTTTAACAAGAAACCAAGGATAACATCACCTATACGACAATCGTCATCTAGACCTAACACTTGACCGACCAAAGACATTACCAGTTGCACCTCAGTCTTAAAAATGTGCAAGGGGTAAGGTAAGAAAAGACCTTCAAGGGACTGACCTTCCTTCAGGATACTTGACAAGAATTGACAGCGACTTTCACTTTTGCAATTTTTGAAAAACTCAGCAAGGACAGATTCATTCACAGACTCACGATTTACAGGGTAACTTTCGGGCAGACTAAGGTTTTCTCTGACGACCGAAGCATCAATTTTACACAGTATTTTCGACGCGGACCGACTCACAATAATCCTCTGAGAGGGAGAATAGTTCACCGCACACCACTCGGTGAATTCAGGGAAGTGGAGGGTTTGCTCAAGGGCGAAATGGTACAAAAAAGACTTGCATACATTCAGAACGGCATTCCTCTGTGAATAATAAGACCACAATTTCTCTTTGCTGCCGGACACGCTCCCTGTGGATAGGAAGGGGTCGCAAACGCCCCTGTGTCTGTCTACTAAAAATTCCTCTCTATCGTCTGCGACCCGACCAGACACACGAACCTCTCTCCCTTGGTCCATTTCTTAATTTATAATGGTAATTGGACGAAGGAGTTACAGGGTTAAAGTCCTACCTGGCTTACTGTGGAGGTGCGTGTTCGGAACGTGCCTGGCACTGACAAATGGAAGCTCCCAAATCGCCAGGTCCTTTTTGCCGGGTCCCGAGCAAATAAAATAATCATTGGAGAGGTCAACCCGGCCTTTATAGGACCACACAATTCGCCACGTGGACAGCATTTATTTTCCGCAACCACCATTCACTCTTAACCGCCATGCACTTCTATTTTCTGGCTTCATTTAAGACCCTAGATCTGATCTCTCTTTAATTTCTGGCCTTTGGATCGCACGCCTCGTACCTCGTTCCGCCAGGCGTCTTGGAGATAATCAACGCGCCAGTCTCCATCCCGGAATGCTCTCCCACCGTCAATGAAATCGCCCTTTATCATGAACCGTTGGATTGGGTGACACGTACCGAATTCCGCTGGGCTCCGTCGCTTTAACCATCGTGCAGCTTCGATCCCCGAAATTATTCTCAGCCATTGATGTGATACGCCTTTAACTTTCCACCGTCGGATCATACGCCACGTACCAAATTCCGCTGGGCACTTCGGAATTATCCACTGCGCTAGTTCATCCTCCGGAAATCATATCAGGCGTTGATTTGATTCACTTTGATCTCCAACCGTCAGATCGATCACCGGGTAACTCATTCCGCTGGGCTCTTTAGGTTTATCGGTCGTGCAGGGTCTGGCTCCGGAATCAATTTCAACCGTAGATGCGATCTAACTTCGCCTCTCCGCCGTTGGATTGAGTAGCGTGTACCCGATTCCGTCGGATTGTGTCATTTTAACCAAGGCGCAACTTCACGAAGCGAATTGGATATAGACCGTGGATCTGCCCGAAACAACTTGATGACCGCTGATCTATGCACCCAATAAACGCCCGGTCAAACCTTTATCTTCCTTGCATCTCTGAGGAGCGGAGAGAATATCAGCCATTGATTTTATCCCTCCTCCCATCGCAGCTTATGGTATTCGGTGACTTAGTCGCTTTTCTGGCTATGGCCCCATCTTGACTATATATCTTTTAACCAAAGTATCCAAACAACCATTATTTTTCTTCTCCACCATGGACTTTCACCCCCTTGACAAATAATGGTGTTAACAGTGGACAGAATGGAATGAGGGGCATAATCATTCTTCTTCCCATCGTGAGGTTCAATCCACTGGTGGAGTGTGCGTGTGGGTAAGGACTGACAGTCCTGCCACACTCCACTCCCAGCCATAACTGCCTCAACTACCGTATTAGAGGAAATTTGGGGTCTAAAATGGGCCTCCTAAAGAAAATAATAATAAAAATGCCACATCACACTACAAATATGCCATGTCAGATTAAATCTAATGAAAGTCAACCTAAATCATCCCATTAATGGTAGTTGACAACTATATTGAGTTAATGTAGAGTTAAGAGATATTGGTTAAAAATATTAATGAAATATTTAGATTCTTGTGCACACATAATAA
>LPNX010707906.1:321286-359292 GCA_001517045.1 Pseudotsuga menziesii
ATTTATTGTTTCAAGATAAGTCTATTTAAAATTAAATATTATTTAGTTTTTTTTTTTAAAATTGATTAATAAATGTTTTTAGTATTTCAAAATGTTTCCACTACAATTTTAATTAATGAGAAGGTTATGTTTTAGAAGGGTTAGAAGTAGTGATCAAATAAAATATTCTATATTTATTAGTTAGAGTTTATTTATCTTATTTTGAAGTGATCTTTTCAAGAACTTAACCAATGTAAGGTTGATATGGAGTTAGCTATTGTCAAATAAAAATATGACACATAAGCATTATGTGTCCAACTCAACCATAATGGTTGACCAAAGATACTGAAATTCTATTGGTTTAAAAATTCAACTCAATCCAGCTCATCCATGGCACGGTTTTTTATAAGGCCCATTTTAGACCCCAAATTTCCTCTAATTCAACAGAAATAGTAAAGTGGTCGTTGGATAAGACAAGGAAAGATGGGCAATTCAAACAGGGTGGTGACAAATGGATTCCCCCCCCATAGCCCAAGGTTTGACATCCCCCACCCTTATCATTATGAGAATCATGCCCCTTCTCAATTTAGTTGCCACGAACGTAGCTGGTTGGGTTCATTTAATTAAAGACGCATATTTGCATGATGACAAAACTTAATATGTATGTTGCATGCCCCGATATACCATCGGTGACAATTTCAACCCGAAACATAGCATAACCAATCAATGGTGGGGCCTTGACCTTTAGCTCCGCACCATGATCATTTACAATATATAGATCATATACATCTAATGCAACGAGGTCAAAACCAGGGTGTTACATTCCCCTCCCCCTTCAATAGCACCGTCCTCAGTGATTTTACAAAATTTGAACAAAATGCTACACTGGTACCGCCTCAGTGTTCCGCAGAATTGAACAAAAATAAATGTACCAATCGCATGGCATCCTCCAGCTCCCACGTAGCCTCTTCAGGTTCGTAGTGCTCCCATTGCACCTTTACCTTCCCTATGGCCCGGTTCTGAAGCATTGTGACCTTCCTGTCGAGGATGCGCATTGGCTTGATTCGGAACTCTCCCTCGGGTTCCACCTGAATCACATCCCAATTTATCACATGGTTAGGATCATGTACATATCTCTTAAACAAAGAAATATGAAAAACATTATGAGCTCTAGTGCTAGCAGGCAATGCAAGTCTATATGCAACTGGCCCTATGCTTTCAAGCACTTCAAATGGCCCACAATATCTTGGTTACAACTTGGCACAACTTCCAAGCTTCAAGGAACTCTTCTTTGCCCTCACTCTGAGGTAGACATGATCCCCAACACTGAACTCTTTGTTCACCCTATGCTTATCTGCATAGCTTTTCTATCTGTCCTGTGCTGCTTTCAGATTCTGCCTGATCTTTATAACCTCTTGCTCCATCTCCTTGAGCAATTTTGGCCCAAGCACAACCCTGTTCACTGGGTTATCCCAAGTCACAGGTGTCCTACACCTTCTTCCATACAAAGCTTCATACGGACTCATCCCCAAGGATGCCTGCTGTCCATTGTTGTAAGCAAACTCTACCAAGTGTAAGTAATCTTCCCACTTGGTTGGTTTGTCCATCACGTACACGCGAAGCATGTATTCAAGAATCTGATTAACTCTCTCTGTCTGCCCATCTATTTGAGGATGGTATGCAGTGCTGAAGTTTAGCTTTGTACCCAAATCTGCAAACAACCCCTTCCGAAAGTTGGAAGTGAACTTGACATCTCTATCAGAGACTATTGCCTTAGGCAATCCATGCAATTTGAAAATCTCCTTCATGAAGATCTTTGCAATGTCATCAGTCTTATGCGTAGACTTAAACGGTATAAAATGCGCTGCCTTTGTCAACTTGTCCACCACAACCATGATGGAATCATGTTGTCTCCAAGTCATCGGCAATCCTGTAATAAAATCCATGGAAATAACATCCCAGTTCCATTCTGGAACTGGCAAAGGTTGCAACAAACCTTCTAGATGTTGATGCTCAACCTTTACCTGCTGACGTTTCATGCACCTTGAAATGTATTCAGCCATGTCATTTTTCATTCCTGGCCAAAAGTACTGCTTTCTGGCTGTAGCAATTGTCTTCCGATATCCTGGGTGACCAGAATACGGAGCTTGATGGATTTCATCCATAACAACTCTCCTCAAACCCACTACATTCAAAATATAAATTCTACCTTTATAAGTGAGAAGCCCATCTTCTTCCAATTTATATCCCTTATACCTCTTCTCAAGACTTTGCTGCTGCAATTTGTCTTTTACCTGCTCATACAATTCATCTCCAGCAGCATGACTAACAATCTGCTGCCTCAAATCCGATTGGCAAATACTAAAAGATGCCACATGCATTTCTTGCATCTTCCTGCTGAGTGCATCAACTACCTTATTTTCTTTCCCTTTTATGTGTTTGATTTCGAAATCAAACTCACATAAAAATTTCAGCCATCTTGCTTGCCTAGCATTCAGAGTAGGCTGATCAAACAAATACTTCAGACCACAATGGTCTGTTCTGAGCTCAAATCTCTTGCCCATCAAGTAATGTCTCCACATCTTGAGAGCATGTACTATGGCTGCAAGCTCTAGATCATGAGTGGCATAGTTCTTCTCATGTTCCTTCAGCTTTCTTAACTCATAACATATCACGTGGTTGTCCTGCATAAGGACTCCTCCAAGCCCTTGTCCGCATGCATCGGTACATACCAGAAAATATTTCTCTGGATCGACAACTTTCAATACTGGTGCACTGGTGAGAAGATTCTTCAACATCTAGAAACTTTCTTCACATCTCGATGTCCATTTGAACTTCATCCCCTTCTTTTGCAAAGAAGTGATGGCATGTGCAACTTTGGAGAATCCCTCAATGAATTTGCGATAGTATCCTGCAACTCCCATAAAAGATCTTTCATCTGTCACATTTCTTGGAGTAGGCCAATTCATAATGGCTTCAATCTTTTCAGAGTCCACAGATATACCTTCCTCTGAGATAATGTGACCCAAATACTGAATTCTATCTCTATAGAAGTCACACTTGCTCAATTTTGCATACAACTGATGCTCTCTGAGCAATTTCAATGTCAATCTCAAATGCTCTTCATGTTCTTCCTCATTCTTAGAATAAACAAGAATGTCATCAAGGAAGACAAGAACAAACTTGTCCAAATATCTGTTGAAGACATTATTCATAAGGCACATAAATGTAGCTGGTGCATTTGTGAGACCAAATGGTACCACTACAAACTCATAATGTCCATACCTTGTTCTGAAGGTTGTCTTATGAATGTCTTCATTCTTGATTTTCACCTAATGGTAGCCAGACCTCAAGTCAATCTTGGAAAATACCTTTGCTCCCCTCATTTGATCAAAGAGGTCATCAATCCTAGGCAAAGGATATTTATTCTTCACAGTGATCTTGTTCAATTGTCTGTAATCAATACATAACCTGAGTGTACCATCTTTCTTCTTTACAAACAGAATTGGTGCTCCCCAAGGAGACACACTCGGCCGAATATACTTCTTTTCCAACAACTCTTGCAGTTGCATCTTCAACTCTAGCATCTCCAGTGTACTCATCCTGTAGGGTGTCTTGGACATTGGTGCTACTCCTGGCACAAGTTCAATTGTGAAATCAATGTCCCTCTTTGGAGGAAGCCCTGGAATCTCATCAGGAAACACATCCCTGAATTCTTGTAACACCTGATAGTCCTCCAACCTTGGAGTTTCATCGTCAGTTGCCTCCAAAATCTAAGCGGCATACAACTGGAAACCCTTCCTAGAGAACTTCTTTAACTGCATTGCTGAAACCTGCCGTACTGAAATCACCTTTGGAATACTTTTCACAACTACTAGGTTCCCTTCTTCATTCATGCATTCAAAAGTCTTACTGTAACAGTCAATCTTCACCCTGTGAGCTTCTAACCAATCCATTCCAATGAGAACATCATGGGAACCAAGCGGTAGAACATTCAGATCAACACAAGTGACCAATCCATCCATGACCAATGGACATTTCTCTACCACTTCACTGACCTTTCTCTTAGTTCCAGTGGCTAGCTGGACTAACCAAGATTTCCTATGCTTTACCTTCTTAAAAACACAAATCTCCACTACTCTAGGAGTAATGTAACTATGAGTAGAACCAAGGTCAATCAAAATAGAAACAGATTGCTCAACAATCTTACCTGCTACTTCAACCACAGTTAACTGGTGATCTGCTTGGCGGTCCTCCAGTGCTGCATAAATTCTAGGGACTGCCCTTGCTACTTGACCCACTATTTCTACTTCTTGAATGTTATAAGCTGGCATTGCACTCTCATTCTCGAGTGGACAATTTCTGCGCATGTGGGGTCCTCCACATTTCCAACATTGGAGTGGCCCTCTAATCTATTGTGGATCTTTAGGATTTTCTCTTGTCACTCCAACTGGCTTACTCACAGCTTGGGATGGCTGCTTCTGTTGATTCCTGAAGTTAGAAGGTTTGAAACCTTTCTTTCTTTGGTCAAACTTCTCGTTCTTCTTGTCCTTCCATGCTTTATGGTAATCTGGCTTGCCTTTTATTTGCTCATAGCAATACTTAGTCTTCCTTATTGCTTCTTCAAGAGTTCTAGGTTCATAAAACTCAATTCTATCTTTGTAAGACTGAGGTAATCCACTCAGAAAATGCTGGACCTTCACTTTTTCATCTTTGATGTACCGGACATACCTCAACAGCTCCAAAAACTTGTTTGCATATTCTTCCATGGTCCGCTGTCCCAATCTCAGCTCATGGAACTCCGTAATCTTGTCATCATAATACCTGTCAGAGAGGTATTTCTGCTTGAAATACTTCTTAAACTGTTTCCACTTAAGTCTCCGTTCACTGATCCTCTTTACTTGATTGAAGTGTTCCCACCAAATGGATGCTCTTCCATTCAAATTGAATATGGCAACTCTTGCCTTCATGTTTCCTGAATAATCATGCACTTGAAAGTACTTCTTTATCCCAAGAAGCCAAGCTTCAGCTTCTTGTTCAGTCTTTACCTCACCATCAAATGTATGAGGTTTAGCTTTCTTAAATTCATCTCGAGAGAAATCCCTATGGTGTCTCTTTCTTTTTATTTTATGAGAAGAAGAATTGGAATCCCTGTTGGATTCTTTAGAGTGAGATGATCCACTATAAGTCCTTCTCCTTCTCCTAGTACTGCTCTTACTGCCTTCTGGCCTTGATGTACCCCGTCCAGAATCTATCTTTTTCTGTAAATCTGTCAAACTCTGCAATATGGTAGCATTCAACTGATGCTGTTCTTCCTGGGCTTTAATCAAGCTTCTCATGGTGCCTGCAACATCTGACGGTGTCTCTTGGAATCTCCTTCCATTGGACTCAATGTTATCATTCCCAATATGTACATTTTCTCCCATGGCATCTTCTGCTCGCTCGTAAGAATCCCGAGCATCATACCAATCATGGGTTCTCATGACTGAACCACCTCTGGCTTTACCACACTATTCTTTCTGGAGTACTGCTCTTGGAAGTTATCTAAAGTTCTGCAAATGTGTTTATATCAAACTATTAGATGCATAATATTAATATAAATCAAAATTACTTACCTTTTCTTCTGGAAATTCATAAAACAACAATTATGTTAAAACACAGAGTTTGCTGAGAAAATTTCCACTTCAAAAAACCCAAAGTTTCCTTCTCTTCATCGGGTCTCTTCCGCACAAATTTTTCGACGTTTCGGCGGGCAAATCGCCAAAAATTACGATCTGCATTGGCGACGCGGAGGATTGTTCACCTATTTCCTTCCGCGGTATTGGATCTGCCTCCAACTCTCCGAACCTAATCGGCGGTGAAACCAGCCTATGTGCTGCATTAGCGGTCGGGTGTCTTGTGCATCGGGTGCTTAGTCATCTCGGCTTCCGCAACGGCGAAAAGTGTTCTTACTTTAGTTTCCGTGGGCAAACGTCTAGACTTTCGATCGACGATGTCAATGACTATTATCCTTAAGTCTTCTGCGGCATCGGCTCTTCCATCTTCTATTCATCGGCTGGCGGAAGTACTAATCACTGTGGCATCGGCGGTTGAAGCCTCTATCCACCAGAAGGATAATTCACTGGCTAGCCGCAACGGCGGATGTTCAATCCACTAACTTCGTCCGATGGCCAACGACGGTAGGACTTAGAGAAAATTTTCAAAATTTTCCCTTTAGTCTTCCTTTTTCCCGCCTGATTGGCTCAATTCTCTTCTTTTCGTCGGCAAAATAGTTCCATCAGCATCCATGACAGTGGAACACCATCTTCGATCTTCTTTCGATCGACGGCCAAATCTACTGAGGCATAACTTGATCGACATTGGCGGTCTCTTCTCGTACGCCCACCGTTGCGGAATCCGCTCGCTCGTAGAAGAGCGCTCTAGTATTCTGCAACGGTGGGCGTACGAACCACTAATCTTCCGCCGATCCAAACAGCTAACCGTCACCAATCACCGATGGCCTCAACACTTAGACAAATTTTTGAAAATTTTTCTCTTCTTCTGTTGGTGAAAACTTTCTCTATCTTCCGCTGACTCTATCGGCTCCATAATCCACTAACCCCTTGGCATCGGCGAGTGGAAGACTAAAGCATCGGCGGGTTAGTTCGATCAGCAGCCGCAATGACGACTCATCATCTTTGATTCTTTCCCGATCGACGAACTGATTTTGACCGACATCGGCAATCATAGCTTTTCCCTGTCAGAAGACTAGTGCTCTAGGCTTCTGCAACGATGGACGCACGAAGCACTATCTTCTTCTGATAGCCGACGATTTAGGGCCTTAGAAAAATTTTAAACTTTCTTTCTTTACGGTGTTGTCGGTCAGAGGCCTTATCCGCCGGACGCATAGTTGTCTAGCCATCCGCAATGGTAGGCGCTCGATCAACTATTTTCTGCCGACGCCCATCAACGGTTTGAACAACAAACTTTTGTTGGCGCCGAAAGTCAATATCGGGCATTTCTTCCACTACATCGACCCGGTGTTTCAGCGGTCTTCGACTGATCTTTGCCGAAATTGTGGCTCCCACATCCACTAAGTTCCGCCGACGGCCGACGAAAACTTAGAAAATTTTCCGCAATTTTCTTCCAACTGTCTTCCGTCGCGTGTGCTTCTGCCTAGCTCTCTACTACATTGGAAGTCCTTCCCACTAAGTGTTCCGATGAACTGACAGTTCAAACACTTAGACAAATTTTTGTGGAAGTTTTTTGTCATAAACTTCTGATCTCTGCTAGGCAGAAAAAAATCCTGCCTCTGTCACTGCATCTTTCATGGCTCATTCAAACCCATGCTACAACATGAGCTCTGATACCACACTGTAACGTCCCTGACCCTCCGACTGGTGAAGAGGACGCTACCATGGCCTTAACCATCCGGGCAACCCGCCCCATGAACATGTGCATTCATAAAATGTTGAAACAAAATGCATTGAAGTAGAACATACACAAATACAATTATTTATCATACACAGCGGAAGCAACATACGTTCATACAAGCATTCAACATGTTCACCATATTCATTAACAGCAAAATGATTGCAGGAGTAAAATGGACAAGATTACTTATCTTATGAAGAACTCGTTCCACAACCAGCTACGTTGCTGCAACGTTCCACCCAACCATAGGCTAGCATGCTCCTAAATCTCTCAGCAATGCTGCCACCCACAAGCTGGGCATGATTCTCCAAGGAATAAGGAACAAGCAGGCTTACACATAGCCAAGGATACACAAAACACAGCCAAGCCAACGTCGTTGGGTTTATCAAGCTATCAAGGAGCTGGGAAAGGCTAAATGCTAAGCTGGTGACCCCATTACAGAGTTAGGAACACCTGCACCAGAACTAGCCTGACTTCTAAGACACCCACACACACCCAACACAAGGAATCAGTCTCTTCTCTGCTACATAGTCCCTCAGGCCCTGACTTCCCTTCCAGTGCTATTCAGGGGTAGTGGAGAAGAAAGCTAGCCCTCTAGATCTGTCTGTGTGGTTTCCAAACACACCAGGTTTATCAAGCAACCCAAGCCCCCATCCCTACTCCCAACATAGTCCGAAGACCAACCGTTGCATGCATGCAATCAATCAGCAGTTACAGCTTAGATAGGGAAACGACTCCTGAGTTGTTCTTGGCCCTATTGTGGCCAAAACAACTCCCAAGCAACTTACAGCAGTCTCCAAACGTATCAACAACATAGTTCACAATGTGGGGAAAACAACAGTCCCTCCTGAATAACGAAGCAATCAGAAAAGACTTACATAGGCTGCACTGGGGAAGAAGATGCAGACTCTCAACCTGTGCGTGAGGAAATTTTACACCAGACCCCGGAAATACAAAGGGAAAACACACCAGATTCCACTCTGTGGAAAAACGTGAATGACAACCAAAAGCGGCTCCCCTCCTGGCTGCGTGAGATCAAACAGAAAGGATGCTTTTGCGTGAGAATGAACAGACTACCGTCCCTGTGTGAGGATGAATCGACAATCAAGAGAATGCGTAGTGGAGAGAATGGAATTAGGGGCATAGTCATTCTTCTTCCCATTGTGAGGTTCAATCCGCTGGTGGAGTGTGTGTGTGGGCAAGGACTGACAGTCCTGTCACACTCCACTCCCAGCGATAACTGCCTCAACTACTCAGCAGAAACAGGAACGTGGTAGTTGGATAAGACAAGGAAAGATGAGCAATTCAAATAGGGTGGTGACACATGGATTTCCCCCCCATAGCCCAAGGTTTGACATCCCCCACCCTTATCCTTATGAGAATCATGCCCCTTCTCAATTTAGCTGCCGCGAACGTAGCTGGTTGGGTTCATTTAATTAAAGATGCATATTTACATGATGACAAAACTTAATATGTATGCCACATGCCCCAATATACCAACAGTGACAATTTCAACCTGAAACATAGCATAACCAATCAATGGTGGGGCCTTGGCCTTTAGCTCCGCACCATGATCATTTACAATATATACATCATATACATCTAATGCAACGGGGTCAAAACCGGGGTGTTACGGATGCCAAGAAGAACATGTTAGCAATGGATTTAAGCAACTAAGTACAGAGAAACTCAAATGTAGATGGAAATATTTTCTTCACTACAATGCAAAAGGAGGTGAATATTAGTAGTCTCCATCCCAAGGAAAAGAAGGAGATGACTAAACTCAACCATATTAAGATCCATGTTAAGAAGATAAAAGTGGATGTCTAGTTGTTTGTGGTTCATAGGCCAACTTCATAGTATAATATTTGGTCAGAAAGCTTGGATTGGAAGTTCATGACCATCCTCACCCATAAACCTTGTAATGTGTAAAAATTATCTAGATATTAGGGTCACTATCTAGTGTAAGATCAAAATTGTTATAATTTAAAACTATATTGATGAAGTGGAGGTAGATGTAGAACCACTTGATGTGTGTGATGTAGTGTTTTGAAGCCCCTTCATTTGCATGATGGATGCGATATTCATGAGGAGAAAAAATTAGTATCGTCTGCTCGAGGATAACAAGTCCTTCATCATCAATGCACACAGAGGTAAATCCAAGATTTCTTTAGTAAGTGCGCCTAACCAATCCAATAAATTGAATAGTTCAAGTAGGAAGTTTACATTACTCTTCTTAAGGGAGAATCTACTAGGAGGTAAATCGTTATAAGTAAGGGCATCTTTATAGGGATGTACTAAATAGAAGAAACTCCATCTAGAGGATCTTTTGCAAGCATACATAGTAGTTTTCTAGCAGCCTAAGGGTTATCATGCAAGAGGGAAGTGGATCATGAGATATAGTTGTTTCTAACTACCCATTGTCGAACATCGGATTATACAAATAATCCATCTTGCAAGTAGATGAAGTGAGGGAACCATTGCAGTGGATATTGAAGTAGGGTGTAATGCAACCCAAACCCTCATCTACCATTAAAATACCTTGAATACGGGACTTAGAGAATGTGTATCTACTACAAATATTTGAAAAAGATTCACCCTCAATAATTAATATGCTCTACCTAAGATCGATGACTTTTCTAAATCAATTGCAACAATCTAAGTACTACACTAGTTGGATTTCAAATCGAGATACCACTAGGTACAAGTTAAAGAAGAAGACACTTGGAAGAATACCTTCAAGACAAGGTAAGTTCTATATGAATGGTTGGAAATGCCTTTTGGTTTATGTAATGCATGCATTAGCTATGTTTATGCATTTGATGAATAATGTATGGTATCCCTTTCTACATTATTTGTAAAAATGTACTTTAATGGTTTATCAGTTTATATAATCTCTACCTAGAAATAACATATCCCACATCTCATGTAGGTGTTAGAGACCATAAGAAAGCATCAATTGTTGTCAAACCCTAATAAATGTGAGCTTTCTCACCAGCCATTGGTGTACTTGGGGCATGTGATTGCAGGTTGAGGCCAACTGAAGATAAATCCTGCAAAGATGGAGGCCATCCTAAAGTGGTCAACTCCTACTATTATCACTAAGGTTAGTATATTTGTTGGAGAAACACAATAACTAAACAAATTTATAGTACCATATTGAGTTGTGTTTGCACCACTCCATGCCATAACAACCAACAAAAAAAAAATTCTAGTGGGGAAAGAACCAACAATTTGTTTTTTGAAGAGTTGAAACAAAAGATCAATCAAGCACTAGTTCCTACATTCCCTAGTTTGCAAAAGTATTTTGAAGTGGAGACAGATGCAAGTGGATATGCCATGGGATCAATCTTGATGCAGGGAAGTAAGTCAGTATACTATGATTCTGAAATGATTCATGGCGGTGTCTTTAAGTACCCTACGTATGACAAGGAACTATATGCTCTAGTTCAAGTTGTCAAGACATGAAATCACTATTTGATGGGAAAGGAGACCATCATCCACACTAATCGCCAACCCCTGCGATATTTGTAGGCCTAGAGTAAGCTTCAACAAACCAGACACTACAAGTGGATGGGGTTTTTACAATTGTTTCATCTAATCAACAAATATAAGAAAGGAAATGCTAATAAGTTGGTAGACATGCTTTCAAGTCCACCCACATCCAAGATCACAACTTTAGGAACTCTTATGCACATGGATCATTTCACCCATAATGCATACAAACATGCATACACAAAGACGAGAACTTTAAATAGATGTTTCAATAGGTACAAGGCCAAGTTGATTTAGATGAAGGTGAAAATAAGGATAACTATCATCTCCAATATGGGTTGTTCTACAAGCTTTATAAGCTCTATCTTCCTATAGGTGAAAGATTGTGACTTATCATAGAGGCTCACACCTTCAATGTTGCAGGGAATTTTAGTGTTGGGAAGATATTTCCAACTTATAGAGGTATATGTATTGGCATAGAGTGCATGAAGATGTAGCTTGCTTCATTAAAGGATGCTTACTTTGTTGTACCAAGAATCTCAATAATATAAAGTAAGGGTTATACCATCCATTACCTATACCTACGAGACCTTGGAAGAGTATCTCGATGGATTTTGTGGGTGGGTTGCCAATAAGAAAGAAATTGTAGCATGAGAAACAATTTTGTAGAAGAAGTCCAAACCAACTAAATGAGGGCAATATGAACTCTCAAATCTGGCAGGTTAGGTTGAAAGGACAACTTTCATGCAAAACCACTTGGTACTTTAGGAAGAAGGTATAGAAAAAAATCCTCATTTCATTTAGTAAAATATTTTTGGGACCAAAATCTTCCCTAAATGGAGAGGTATGATCTAAAATGAATGATTCTACTATTTTTCATCTATTTTGGTACTTTCTAGGTGGACAATTTATAGGTATTGGCTTGTACGTCCTATTTTATGGATAGGTCCCACTTTGGTTATTTATGTCAAGAAACCTCCAAAGCTCATTTGAGGCATTAAATGATCATTTGGGGGGTAGAAACTTTGCAAGCAAATACCATAACCTCTTGATGCTTCTATACTAAACATCAAGATATTTCCAATGGAAAAAAAACCACCTTGATTGGAGTCTGTAAGTATAAGAAGTTATGCCCCACTCAAGTCAACATATCCTGTTGACCACCATGGTATCAAGTGGATCCTATGCTATCTTCCATTACTCACATATATGGATCTAGTCAAGTGTTGACTTTTAAAAACTTTCAAGAGGGTCAAAAATTCTAAAATTCATTTGGGCTTTAGGCATGCAAAAATACTAACCCTAAATGACTATTAGGTCATGTTAGATATTGAGATGCTATGAAAGGAAAGGGTTCCATTTTTATTGTACTGTATATTGTTCCATAGTTGAAAAGAACAGTTGGGAGTATGATTTTGGAGTAAAGAAAAGGAAGTAGACGATCTCGTAGCAACCATACTTACCACAATGCCCATGGCAACTCCATAGTGAGTGGGCCTTTCTTTGTATTTGCATTTCATAAATGAAAAGAAAAATACAAAGCATTGGTATCACCTTATAGTTGGGATTTTCCTGCATTTGGTTTTATGAGGTACACCTTGTGTTCATTACATGGATGTCATATTATTTTCTTGCTTCTTTCATTTCAATTTCAATTTATTTTGACTCTCACATAGTATATTAAATCTACAATCTAAAGCAAGACACTCCATAATAAGAGATTGTAAAATATTAGAAGATCTATTGTGATGAACTATTTCTAGTGTAATATCCATGGCAGCTTACACATCATATTGGTATTAGAATAATTATGTTTGGGTTTTTTGTGGGAAGTTGTAGGATCTAGGAATTGGCCCAAGGAAGAAGCTTCAAAACCCTAGCTACAACATATGAGTAAAGTAATAGCAATCTATAGGATGAGTCAAATATATATGTTAAATCGCATAACCAATTTATCTCTATGTTATGCCAAATCAACATGATCAACGTGTGCTAAGATCAATCTAATCAAGAAGATAACATAAGTTGAAAATCACAAGTACACAATATTTGGATAGATCGAAACTTCACATATTTATAAGAGATGAAGTAGAAGTGAATACCACAACTTTATCACAAAACGAGTACAAGTCAATCTCTTCAAACCCCTTCTAGGGAGACCATAAGAAAACCATAACCACCAACTCCTCCTATCAAGGGAATCATTCCTAACCAAAGTTCGTCACTCCACCAAAGGTACTCAACAAGTTAGCATCGCCATTTTCAACTCTTCCTTGGAATATACACTTGCATCCCCCTAGTGTATCAAACATATCTTTCTTGTCTTCTCCACAAAAACCATATCAAATATCACTAGGGTTTACAACTTACTCAAAACCCTAGTCTTATTCTCTCACAAGAGATTGAAATACAAGATCAAATGCTTCCTTTGTTCTTCCATGGTTTATCCTAAACCCTAATCATATTTATCTACTAAGGGGAAGCCTTTATCCTAGACTTTCCATTAAAATTATTACAAGAACCTAACATCCAAGCCAAGGAGAACAAACATACATGCAAAAGATTAAAAGAAAACATGTTTTCCCTTGTATCACATCTCTAACTCAAATATGTGATCTCAAGAGGAAAACATGTATTTTGTGTTCAAATGTCTCTCTCTTCCCTCGATTATATGAGAGGTGATGGAATCCAACAATACAAAATGGACCTAGTACACTACAAGCAACTTAACTCAAAAAAAGGTAGGACCACATGTGGACCACTCCAATTTTATGCGATGCTTGTAAGGATCCAAGACATGCACATCCAACAAGCATAGGCTCCAAGGTTGAACACCCATTAAGCAATGTCCAACTCTCCTCCTCTAATATTCTCCGAAGGTCCATTGCACCTCCTAAGCCATGTGTACCTCTTGATCCACCCCACCTACATGATCACTCATCAACCCAATCATCCTCAAGTCTTGAACAAGCTTCCATGCAAGAAAAAAAATGTCCTTGTGCCATTTAGGGCTTAACACCCTCCTCCAAGTAAGGTCATTGTCCTAAGAAAGCAACTACCCTCCATGTTCTGGATGCATAAAGAAGGAATCAAGCTCCATAGGTCTATGGAATGCCATACAACCATCAAGACAAGGCATAACAATCCATGACCAATCCAAATCCAATGTTTATGTCAACTAGGATACAACCCAAGGTTTATCCATACAGCATGCACCCCACATCACATGAAGCACCCCCAAACATGGTGTCAACACTGTTAAAGTAACATTGAAAGCTAACAACATATTGACACAATCCTAAGAATTATTCCACATGCATCACTTGTAGGAGTATCTTTGAGGATGTTGTATAATCTCATGGATTCTAAATATCTCAGATACAATGAGGAGTGAGCTTCTTTCAACAAGAGTGCATAAGTGGTGCTATTTGAGAAATTTCACTTTTATAGAATTTTGTCTTGAAGATAGTAGTAAAGAAAAGGAATCTAATTAACCATATTGGTTTAAGTTGATATATTTGGTCTAAGGTGAGGTGTTGTTAAAATGGGAAAGTTTCTTCCATTCCTCATAAATGTTGTACGTCACATCTAGTATGTTGGCTAGTGTATGAATAACAATGATCGACAAGACTTTTTAAATTATAATTCATGTCCCTTTTCCATATTTTACCATGAGATAGAACTACTGCAATTAATATTCCCAATTGATGATGGTCTTAAAATTTAAATGGGGAGTTGAGAGATTGTAAACTTTGGTGATCCATGTGAAAGATTCCCACCTTAAAAATAAGTGTCACTGATGTTTGAGTGATGTAGCCAATATAGAGAACTTCTTTTCATATGTGTTATAGTTTAGTTTGGCTTGAGAGAGTGATTTTGAATGATACACATTAGGTGTCTTCCATGCTTATGTGTGGTTACAAGGGAAAATTAGGAAGTGTTTGATTCTATCTCAAAATATTGCTGAATTATTTCAAGAAATGCAAACACAACCGCAAGTAGAGAGTGTCTTTGAGGGGTTAAAAGGCTTATTTCAAACATAGGACCCCATATGAATGTTTTGTTGCTTTATGTAAATTGATTGATGAATTGAGTAATGGACAAATTTTTAGGATTATTAATCCTCCTTTGGTCAAATGTCTATTAGATTAATTATTGCCTAACTTAGGAACCTTAAATTAATCAAAATGGGTCCACTAGTGCAATTGGGTCCTTGTGGCCCAATGGGGCCACATATACCAATCATTGCAGTGTGGGGAACATTACTAGAGGTTAACTGCCACTTACTGCATGTGCATGCATCAATTAGGGCACCTTCTAGACCAATCCCTACATTTTAAGAGCCACTGGGAGTCTTGACACCAACCTACTTTAGTCAGTTGGTGTTAGCACTAGTTATTCTTAGTTGGCCCCCAGTTACATTCAGTTACTTCACAGTTAGTTAGGATAGCGCTATTAATGCATGGATAATGCATGGTTGCATGGGGAGGAGTGATTTCCCTACCTACCACACTCAGTTGCACTGAGTTAACTAGTTTTTATTGTTTGTTGGAGTTATTTGTCATCAGGGAGTTGTCTATTTGGACTCTGATATTGATTGGGAGACTTTCAGTTAGAGATTCAGTTAGATACAGTCTTATCCACTTGGAGGATTCGAATTTATTACTCATGGATTCGAATTCTATCTATGTAAACTACATTGTAACACCATATATTATTATGATGAATATATTGCAAATTCCTGAGCAATACTTGTCCGTTTCCTGTGTGGTTTGTTTTACTTAGTTTGTATGTTCATTCTCCATTCAATTGTTGCAACATTATCAGAACTCTCTTCTTGAAGATCTTAATGGCATTCAAATTCTAATATGGTATCAGAGCCTTCTCAGGTAGGTTTCATGCTTGTTTCTCCCCATCGAACATCAGAAGCAACTGGGTTTCCACAGAAGTTCCCTATGAAAATTTGCTAGCTTTGGATTCATTCAGAGCAGTGGAGAGGGCGTGACAGACTCTGAAAAACATGTTCACGCCGAGAGGAAAAGCATGATTCTAACAGTTCATATATTTTAGTGTTATTTGCAGTGAAATTGACAGGTGCTACGTAGCTTGAGAGAAGTATTTGTAGTTTTCCAGTCGGAGCAATTATGAGTTCTCAAACTCTTGAACCACGAATCCTCACAACTTCTAATTACCTTGATTGGAGGATTGATATGCAACTGGCCTTGCACAAGCATGGCTATCACAGGATCATACATGGATGGGAGGTTGAGCCTCATCAGGCGGTAGAGAGGAACAAGTTCCTAAACCGTTGTGATGAAGCATTCAGGTACTTATGTACTTATATTTCCAGAGATATCCTCTTTCATCTAAAAGGATTGAGGACTCCCAGAGAAGCCTGGGAGAAGCTTGATAGCTTGTTTAACAAACAAGATGAGCTTCGGGGACACATTCTGGAGAATGAGTTGGTATCTTTACATCCCAGCAGTTTCAAGACTATTGAGCAATTCTTTTCCAAATTCAAGTCTCTAGTACTACAATGCAGATAGTGTGGGATAGAGCGGAAGGATGAGCAGAATGTCCTTTCCATACTCAGCAAACCATTAGAGGAATTTTGAGGTCTAAAATGGGCCTCCTAAGGAAAATAATAAAATAATAGTTAAAATAATAAAATAATATTTATTAATTTTGGAGGAAGAAAGAAAAAAACTACTTTTTGTGTTCGTATTTTCAACATATCTCCATTTCATCATCACGTTTTTTTGGGTATTTCTTGTTTTTGGGGTAGTGGGGTCCGTCAAAAGTATACAGCATGGGTGCTCGTTGGATGCAAAATCAAATTATGCATCCAACGAGCTCTCCTGATCGAAATTTGAGTAAAATCACAGGGAGATATGTCGAAAATACGACAAAAAAAAGCAGTTTTTTTATGACAAATATGTCAATTCAACCATTATGGTTGATTCATTTTATTGAAATTCTATTGGTTCTTGAATTCCAACTCACAAGAACTTATTGTTGGCACGTTTTCTTATAAGGCCCATTTTAGACCCCAGATTTCCTCTAATGTAGGTGCTGACTACACTGTCTATGTCTCTATGTTTCATTCCAAGCGGGAAAGCTTTCCTGATTGGAAACTTCCTTCTCTAGATTCATTTTCTGAGTTCTTAATCAAGGAACAAGACAAATTGATTCGAATGGGAGTCATCCAGACTTCCAAAGATCAATCTCTCTTGGTTACTGACTCTTCCAAAGCGCAAGAAAAGGGGAGTTCAAAGAAGAAGGAGCCAAAGGCAGCTGATTCGAAGTCTAAACCAAATCAGCAAGCTTTCGAAGGGACCTCCGGCTCTAAGAAGAAAAAATTTGAAAAGAAGTTATGTCCTTATTGTGAAAAGGGATACCATCTTGAAGAACATTGTATGAGGAAGCAACTTGATGAGATGTCCGCTCTTCTCAAGTAGCACAACATTGCTCCTCCAAGATCAAAGAAGCCTGATGAAGAAGCACGGACAGAAGATGCCGAAAGGTGTCACTCTTTGAAAGCAACTCTCTCTCCATCCTCAGTATACATTATAGATTATGTAGCCTCCAACCACATGGTTGCCTCCAAAGAATCCTTCTCTACTCTTTCACTATCAAAGGGGCCTAATATTCACATGGGAAATGATTCCCAGATTCCAGCAGAAGGAAGGGGCTCAGCCAAAGCGAAGCATGGTGAGTTCAAGAATGTCTTATATGTCCCCTCCCTTGCTGCTAACCTGTTATTTGTTTACCAAATGACTCATACAGGCTCTCCCAAGAGGGTCACATTTGATTCAGACTCAGTTGAGATTATAGAAAAAGCCATTGGAAAGCTTGTAGCGAAAGGTATTGCAAATCACTCTACCAAAGCTTATGAGTTTTCACATTTCTTACATGTTTCTCCTCCTACAGCTTTACTGTCTCATGCTAACAACGCCAGCAATATTTGGCATGAGAGATTTGGCCATTTCAATTTCAAATATCTAAAGTAGCTCCACAATGATAACATGGTTGAAGGTTTTCCCTCCATCCAAACTTCTGATGGAGTATGTGATGGGTGCTTGGTAGGTAAGCATCCATAAAAGAAGTATGATGTTGTGAAGGCTCATAGAGTTGTCTCTACACTTGATTTGATACATAGTGATGTAGTTGGACCTATGCCCACAAACTCCATTAATGGTTGTAGGTATTTCTTGACCTTTATTAATGATTGTTTTAGGTACTGCTGGATCTACTTCATGAAACTAAAATCAAAATTTTTTGAGACTTTTAAAAGTTTTAAAGCTATGGTTGAGAACAGTTTCAATAAGAAGATCAAGTCAATAAGATCCGATGGAGGAGGAGAATATGTCAAAAGAGATTTCCAGAATTTCTGTGAATTAGAGGGGATTCGAATAGAACACTCAGTTCCATACACACCACAACAAAATGGTGTGGCTAAGAGGAAGAAAATATCACTGAAAGAGATGGCAACATGTCTTCTCCATGGCAAGCATCCGCCTCCTTCTCTTTGGGCAGAAGCAGTAAATTGTGCTTCATATTTGCAGAATAGGGTGCCCCACAAGTCGGTGGTTGGGGTCACACCATTCGAAGCACTGCATGGTTATAATCCCAATGTCTCTCATCTAAGAGTTTTTGGTTCCAAAGCTTGGGCTAGGATACCACTTGACAAGAGAAAGGCCTTCCAAGCCCAAAGTAGTGAATGCATTCTGCTAGGATATGCAGATGATGGAAAAGCTTACAAACTGATGGAGGTTGCTACCAGAAGATGCTTTATTGAAAGAAGTGTCTAGTTCGAAGAAGATCAGCTGCATGATACTCCTCCAGCAACACATGAAGGTATAACTATTTCTCCTCCTATTTTTTATGATGATGATGATGTGCTACAGGTTTCAGATTCAGATGAAGAAGGTCACATACAACATGATCATGTTATTGAGACTGAATCTCAAGAGATTCTAGATCCAGATCCAATACCCATTCCTAATCATAAGCCTAAACCCAGATGGGCTCAAAAGCTTCTTGATGCAACTGGAAGTGGCGCTAGAGTTCCATAAGACAAAAGAAGAACTAGGTCCCAGTGTCAGAATGAGCATGCTCCTCTATCTCTCACAGATTCGCTCTCTACAGAATGGTGCAGTAAAGTTCTAGGCCGGTGCTACTTGATGATGACGAATGATCAACTACATGGCCCATAGAAGCAGAGATTTGATCATTCCCTACCTTCACCATCCAACATAAACAAACAGAATCATCAGTTCAGAAGTACATTGAGAGGTCCACTGATGGAGCATGCTGCTGCATAGAGCTGTAATTTTGCAGCAGTGTTTTGCTCAAGTTATTTTTCTAAGTAGGAAGCTTCTTTCTTCTAAAGATAGCTTGTAGATTTCTATTTTCCTGCTTTTTTTTTTTTGGTGGGGGGGGGGGGGGTTTCCCATGAGGTTTTCCCCTGTTTTCTCAGTTGTATTAAGCATCATTTTTTATTATCTTCTAGATTGTATTTGGGTGACCTATGGTCTTGTTACCAGGTCCCACAGTTGTCCAAGTTATGATTTAGGGGGGGGTGTTAGGATTATTAATCCTCCCTTGGTTAAATGTCTATTAGATTAATTATTGCCTAACTTAGGAACCTTAAATTAATTAAATGGGTCCACTAGTG
This sequence comes from Pseudotsuga menziesii, assembly GCA_001517045.1. Lineage (NCBI taxonomy): Eukaryota > Viridiplantae > Streptophyta > Pinopsida > Pinales > Pinaceae > Pseudotsuga > Pseudotsuga menziesii. The sequence goes on from LPNX010707906.1 coordinate 340,851, forward strand.
CAATTGGGTCCATTAGTGCAATTGGGTCCACTTGGCCCAATGGGGCCACATATACCAGTCATTGAAGTGTGGGGAACACTACTAGAGGTTAACTACCACTTACCGCATGTGCATGCATCAGTTAGGGCGCCTCCTAGACCATTCCCTACATTTTAGGAGCCATTAGGAGTCCCGACACCAACCTACTTCAGTTAGTTGGTGTTAGCACTAGTTAGTCTTAGTTATCCCCCAATTACATTCAGTTACTTCACAATCAGTTAGGCTAGTGCTACTAATGCATGGTTGCATGGGGAGGAGCGCTTTTCCTACCTACCACACTCAATTGCACTGAGTTAACTAGTTGTTACTGCTTGTTGGAGTTATTGGTCATCAGGGAGTTGTCTATTTGGACTCCGATTTTGATTGGGAGACCTTCAATTAGAGATTCCGTTAGATACAGTCTTATCCACTTGGAGGATTCAAATTCATTACTCATGCATTCAAATTCTACCTACGTAAACTACATTGTAACACCAGATATTATTACGATGAATATACTGTAAATTCATGAGCAATACTTGTCCATTTCATGTGTTGTTTTTTTTGCTTAGTTTGTATGTTCATTTTACATTCAATTGTTGCAACATTACCAAAGCTCTATGCTTGAAGATCTTAATGGCATTCAAATTCTAATACAAATATTGTTGGATGAACTTCCTATATAAATTCATGTCATATGAGGAATAATTCAACATGGTGATATTAGTAGATGTAGGACATTATTTGCGTACTTTGACTTTCTTAATATTGTGATAGAATCCTTGAGAGTCATTTGCAAAGGCAAGTTAATTATTGGGTATATAACTAGTTTTATTTCTTTATAAGGTTGAAACCACACAAAGACTCTATATCCTTGAACTTCTTACTGTGTTTAGTGTGTTTGGTGTTGGTTTTCTTGTCGCTTCATTTGATTCCTTACATTATTGAAACGTTCTTTTAAATTTTGGATGATTTTTTTAGATTGTTTGATGGGTTGTGAAAGTAGTCGTTTTAGCAATAGTATGCTTAGTGACCATATTCAAAGATCTTTTTCAAAAAACAAAAATTCTGAATCTCAAAAAATAAAAAATCAAATCACAAATTTGATAAAAATTAAAAAAAAAATCATTTAATGATGAATCAGTTTTTGAAAACTCATAAAATATAGTTCATTTCATTTTTAAGTTTAAAATATAAATAAACATACACACATCCCACTTGTTTTTCTAATAATATATGATGCTTTGACATGTTTTTAAAAAGTTATAACAAAAAAACTTACTTGTTTTTTAATAATATATGATGTTTTGATATGTTTTCAAGAAGTTATAACAGAAAAATTCTCAATTCTTTTCTCAAAATCAATGATGAATTCTGTCATATTTTTTTTCACAAGCACTATTTAAAAAAACAAAATTCGTTGTTGCATAATTAGACACAAACTTGGAGTAATGGAATTAGATGATACATATTGTTAGACCACGATTTTCATATGCAATCATTGATTCCACTATTTTATTTATTGGCAGTAGAACTATGATTTGATGCATGTATACTATTTTCTCTATCATTTTGATTAAAAGGATGGGATTTTTTTTGAGTGATTAAAAGTGCAAGACACACCTCCTTTTGAGGTGTGAACCTTGCGGATTAGGCTAGTGCATATTGGGAGGGGTGAGCATTAAAATAAAACAAAAGTTTTAAACTTATGAAGGTTTACTTTGATAATTGCCCCTCCAAATTGAAAGAAATTAAGAGAAGAATAGGTATGTTTGTATACTCTACCATCTTTGAGTAGTTGGCAAGTCTCATGAACATAATTGTAGATTGCTTTGTTATTGTACTACTAGGGTGTACCAATAACTAGGCCATAGCAATCCAACGATGTAACGTCATAGCCAACGATATCAATGTAAGGCTTTGTAGTAAAAGTGATTTCACACTTACATGTGATAAGTTTTGGATGCTATGTTGTTGTGATCAAATGAATTCGATATGGCCTATGGTATGGTGTGGAAGGGCATTGTAGTGTGTTCTAATAGATACATTTTAAGTCCTAAAATGGGCCTCCTAAAGAAAGTAATAAAATAGTAAAACGAGATTTATGAATTTTAGAGGGCAAGAAAGAAAAAAAATCTCTCATATTTTCAAATGATCTTCTTATAGGTTTACTCAAATTTCAAGTGTAGGCACTTGTTGGATGCATAATAAAATTCCACATCCAATAAGTACCAACATTATAAACTTTTAATAGACCCAACGTGAGATAAGATGAAAATACAATAAAACAATGTGTTTTTCAAGTGAAGGAATGCATTGCATGCATAATTAAATTATGCATCCAGCATGTACCCACATTGCATACTTCAAATAGGCCCACCATGGGATAAGCCGAAAATACAATAAAAAAATGTGTTACATTGTATACTTCTAATACACCCATCTTGAGATAAGGTGAAAATACAATAAAAACATGTAACCCATTTTTATTTTTATTTTTAACTTATCTCATCATGGGTTTATTAGAAGTATACAATGTTGTTACTCATTAAATGCAAAATTTAATTCCGCATCCAATGAGTACTTACACTTGAAATATGAGTAAACCTATAAGGAGATAAGTTGAAAATATCATAAACAAATATTTTTTTATTCTCCCTCCAACACTCTTACCTTTATGGTTGACATTAGCATATTGAATCCTATTATTTCTTCTAAAGCTTATCTTGATAGTACATTTTTGTTTTTAGGTCCATTTTTTACTTCAAAATTTCTATAATGACCAATCGTTGAGAAACTAACTTCTTGTGATTTCCATTGTCTATGATTAATTGTGGCATATGTTTCTCAATCTACAATTATGAGTAAAGGGAGATCCTTCTTACAACCATAGCAATCTTTGGTCATGAAAACTCACTAGGGGTTGGAGAGGTTAGGATCTTTGACATCAACTTCTTGTTTTTATTCATCTATTTTGGACTATATCACGAGTCTTAGTACATTTCTACTATGAGAAACTTTGTCTTCTCAGCCTATAATGTTGAAAATTCCTTGTTGGTGTCGCTGAACTTCCTATGATAGAAGTATTATCTTCTATTCCGAACACCAGTGGAAGAGGTGGTATCGATTTGTTTCTTAGTCTTGAATAGTAGTGGTTAAGGGAATATGAGAATAGGGTTTAAAATACTTTTTCAAAGAGGGTTTGAAGACTTTTAAGTTGGCTTGTGAAATTTAGTGTCAATTATAGACGCAAGTTGGAAAGCATTCCCTAGAGAGATAAGAGGGAAGGGATCTAATTCCTTTAGAAGATCATGAAACAAACTAGGAATGAACTTGATTTTGTGAGTTTCTTCCAAGTTTTACGCCTCTAGCTTGATGGAAAGTTAATTGACTACTTGATGTATTGTTTCATTTTATATCGAGTAGCTAGTGAAGCTACAACCAATCGGAAATCATGGTTGAAAAACTAAGGTTGACACAACAAAAACATCCCTATCCCTACAAGCTATCTTAGTTTCATAAATGATATGAGGTGAATCTAGCTAACCAATGCAAGGCATCTTTTCACATTGGTGAGTATAGAGATGAGCATTAGAGGAAATTTGAGGTCTAAAATGGGCCTCCTAAGGAAAATAATAAAATAATATTTATTACTTTTTGAGGAAGAAAGAAAAAAACTACTATTTTTGTTCGTATGTTCAACATATACCCCTTGATTTTTACTCAAATTTCGAAAGGGAGGGCTCACTGGATGTGGAATTTAATTTCGCATCCAACGAGTACCCACACGACATACTTTTGATGGACCCCGCTACCCCAAAACAAGAAATACCTGAAAAAACGTGATGATGACCAATGTTTTTTCAGGTATTTCTTGGTCATCATCACGTTTTTTCAGGTATTTCTTGTTTTTGGGGTAGCGGGGTTCGTCAAAGGTATGTCGTGTGGGTACTCGTTGGATGCAGAATTAAATTCTGCATCCAGCGATCCCTCCCCCGGGCTTGAAATTTAAGTAAAAACACAGGGAGACATGTTGAAAATACAAACAAAAAATAGTTTTTTTTATGACAAATATGTCAAGTGAACCATTATGGTTGAATCATTTTATTGAAATTCTATTGGTTCTTGAATTCCAACTCACATGAATTTATTGTTGGCTCATTTTCTTATAAGGCCCATTTTAGACCCCAAATTTCCTCTGATGATATTGAGTGATTTGATTTCCATGGACATGTCACTTGTTATTTGGGAGAACATGACAATCTGATCTTTGCATGGTATGTGATGGGAGGAAGAACACTTACACCATCATGAAGGATGGGAGAAGGTTAAAGTTGTTACCCATGAAGGATGAAGATCTAAGAAAAATGTTGCTAGTGACATTAAAATAATTTTTGACTATTGTGAAGGAAACAAAGGAATGTTATGCCTTTGTCTCTAAGAAGGTGAATGAATTTCCACACAACAAGGGTGAGACAAGCATGTAGGTAAAATAGGTACTTGAAGAAGAGAGGAAGTTGTTGGATGTGTTCTCAGGTATTGTAGGAGAGGATGTGTCAAATTAACTCTTTCTAAAGTGGAATATTGCACATTAAATAGATTTGATACTAGGAGCTACATCACCAAATTGGGTCATGTGTATGGTGAATCTACTAGAGTGTGGAATGGAATCTATAGGTCAAGGATTTCTATTGAGAGGATTAGTAAGGGAAATCTTGAGTTTGTTTTTTATGCCAACATTGTTACCACGAAAGCAATATGGCAAGGAAATGTGCACTAACTAAAGAGAATTGAAGAAGACTATAGTGAAGTACATGTTTCATTTTCCATGAATCGATGACTTATTGCATGATTTGAGTGGTGCAAGATATTTCACAAAGATATTTTTGGAAAGTGGATGCCACTAGATTAGAATAAGAGAAGTATATGTGTGTAAGGCAATGCTCATGACAAAGAATTAATTGTATCAATGGTTGGTAATGCCTTTTGGTCTGACTTTCACATCGAGTACATTTATTACACTGATGATTGGCATGTTGTTTCCCAATTTGGGTTTGGGGTTTGGTCTGACTAACACAACAAGTACATTTATTACATTGACTACTTGCATGTTGTTTTCATATTTGGGTAAGTTTGTAGTTGTGTATTTGGAAGATATTTTGATTTATATTCATAGCAGAGGTGAGCATTATATCCATATCATAATGGTGTTGGAGGTTTTGAATAGGGATATATTGCACATAATTTTTAAGCATGAGTATTTTAAACACAAGTTGGTTTATTTGGGATTCATTATTTTGTGGCAAGGATTTGAGAATGTACATAAAGAAGGTGAAGGATGTACTAGGTTGGCTAGTACCATGATATGTAAATGAGGTAAGGATTTTCCATGGCATTGCAAATTTTTATGGGAAGTTTATTTGAGGGATGAGTTGAATTTATGCACCTAGACAAAGTGCATGAAGGCACAAAGATTTCATGGGGTGCATGCACATAAAAAAGTTTTGAGTTTTTGAAGGAGAGGATCACAAATGTGCTAGTGTTGACATTACCTAATTTTGAAAAGTTAATTTAAGTAGAGAGTGCACAAAGCATGATGCAAGTGGCATGGATATTGGATCAATTTTAAACTAGGAGGGTAGGCTAGATCATTCTACAATGACAAATTGAATGAACTGAGGAAGTGATATTATGACTAAGAAATTTATGTTGTGATAGCATTGGAGTAATTACTTGATACCCAAGGAATTTGAAGTGATATTATGACTAAGAAATTTATGTTGTGATACAAGTTTTGAAGCATTGGAGTAATTACTTGATACCCAAGGAATTTGTGTTTTGTATGGGTTATCAAACCCTAAAATTTATTAATAGTGAAGTGAAGTTGAATGTGAAGCACATGCCATAGTTAGAGTTTGTTTAGAGTTACACTTTGTGTTGAGGCATAAACATGGTAAGGAAAATAGTGTAGCTATTTCATTAAGTAGGAAGACATTGAGTTTGTTTGCCATAAAGAATTATATGATTACCTTTGATTAGATAAAGAAATTGTATGCGCAAGACATGGATAGTTTGTGGAGTGATGTTAGAATCTAGCTGCATAGGGTTAAAGTTGTGAATCATATTCTTTACCTATAAGAAGGATACTTAATAAAACCTAAGAGACTTCGTATCATTGAATGCTCTTTACTTGAGCGTTCAATTAAAGAATTACATAGAAGTGGATTAATACAAAGACCAAACTTGGATTTTGCTAAAAAAGAAATATATTATTGGCCTAGTTTCAAGCGTACGATTAAAAAAATTCATAAAATTAAATTAATACAAAGACTAACTATTCGCAGCCTAATCAATAATTCAAACACAATGCCAAAATCTATATACAAACACAATGCCAAAAACTATTCACAGCCTAATCAATAATTCAAACACAATGCCCGAATGTGTTAGAATGCAAGACTATATACCCCATTGTTGAATTGAATGATATTGCATAAAATTAAATTAATACAAAGACCAACTATTAGCAGCCTAATCAATTAATCAATAATTCAAACACAATGCCAAAATCCATATACAAATGTGTTAGAATGCAAGACCATATACCCCATTGTTGAATTGAATGAGATGCTCATTGGCAACCTAATCAATAATTCAAACACAATGCCAAAATCCATATACGAATGTGTTAGAATGCAAGACTATATACCCCATTGTTGAATTGAATGATGAATGAGATGCTCATTGGCAACCTAATCAATAATTCAAACACAATGCCAAATCAATGCCCCACGCCACAATAATCTCATATGTGCTTGCTAAGCATCCGGTACACTTATTGTTTTTAGTTTAATAACCCGTCATTATGTCGCGCAATTATATTCTTCTTTGATTTCTCAGTGCATGTGGGATAACAGATTTTGAGTGCACCAAGGTTGGCCACCATGCTTTCACGTTGGGTTATGACAGGGCACGATGGTGATGATTTGAGATTGTCCTGGTTAGGGCAATCTTTATATACTTGACAGACTTTCCCTCGAGAGGAGAGCCTGTCTAATGGAGACCGTCGGATTTTCTTATATACTGGATAGACTTTCCCTCGGGAGGGGAGCCTGTCCAATGGAGACCGTCGGATTTCTCATCCAACGGTGTCCATTCGACAAGCTCCCCTCCCGAGGGAAAGTCTGTCCAGTATATAAGGCGCTCCTTGTTGGTTTGGCATACACTGGTTGACATATGGAAGTTGTTTGCATGACAACAAATATAGTTTTTCTATGATCACGCTTCTTGCTCATGCAATTTTGGATCCTCATTTTGGTCAACCAGCTAAGCCTTTATTCGAGGAATTGGTGCTCAATACAATTGATGGGCTCCATTTCTGAATATTCAAAACTTGAGCGGGAGAAGCCGGAAGTTGAAGTGGATCGAGATCGGGACTCCGGGAGATTGGTTGAGCGGTCACGTAATGTTAATGGTGTAATTCTTGGCGGGTAATGTTCGACACGCGGTCATTTCTCTAGACTCCTACGACTGTCGTCATAATGTTGAGCTATTGATTTAGATCTTACGTACCTTGCATTAAAATCTTTGGTGGTCCACCAATGGGCCAATGGCCATGGATTGCCTCGAACGAAGATACATGTTACATGGTGACATTTGGCGTTGGTTCACACTATAACCCTATCCGCCAACCTATCTGGCCGCTGGCGTACCTGGTTAACGTGCTGCGGATTGGGTGAGTTAATGTATGTGAATTTCATCGGGATTCTGGGGAATCGGGATGGTTGAGCGATTGATGTTGGAATCAAGTCCTATACTCGACATTTGTTTCTCTCGTTCATGGCTCTGCAAGTAAACTTTGTCAAATTTTTCTGGGGTAGATGCACTACTCGAGGTTTTGAAAAAATTGTTGAAGGGTGATAGCCCGATCGTTGGCTCGATCCTGAAGCGGAGCTAGCTGTTGAAAACCCTGAAAATTTTTGATATCTGCAATCTTTGGTTGTACAAGGTATGCACAGTTGGTGTTGATGGTTTAGCAGCTAGCATGAATTTCGTTGTTTTCGTTTTTGAATAAATAGCTTCTTACCCTATCCTATTGTCCAATTTGCTCTTGCCCACCTGTGATTATAAGAATACTTGCTTGTAAAACTACACCTTTTGATCATTTCGTGGTTCGACTCAATTGAGCTTGTTTGGATTCCCCTTTGTGCAGATTCTGGGAACTGAGCATCTCGTGATAACCTTACTCCTATTGTTGCCCCATCCTACTGTCATTGCAGTATTGATGACTAAGTCCATGTTCATTTACGGTCTCCCGACTGTCTATGCTTCTAGTTGCAGCTTCGACTTCTTCGAGCTTTGTAATCCTCATCATCGCAATGTTTGATTGATAAGAAAATGAGTATCGTGAGGGTATGTATACATTATGAATATATTGTGTACTTGCATGAAAAATATCTGGAGAAAATAATTCATTCATGGGTATTGAAATAGAAGCATGCTTATGGATCAATTATTATGAAGATTCGAAGTTATTGGTTCATCCGATCCTATGGTTATAAACCATCGAGCAAAGTACTATTCCTCCTGTCGAAACAATAGTTTGATCCCTTTGAACTATTAATGTCATGATGTTTGTCTGAAGCCTCTGTTCTTTGATGATACCCTTTCTGAGTTTTTGACACACCCTCATTGTGATACTGAGTCTGTATATCATTATTGTTTCAATTCCTCAAAATAAATATCTTTGTTGAGTTTGGTCATGGGGAAGCATGGTTGAAATCAAGATTTAAGAGTCAGTTCATGTGCAAAATGAATGTAATACCTTATAACAGTTTGACCCCTTCAAACTATTCCTTTCCTCGATGGCCCCAGCTCAGGTGCCCATGCCCTGACCTCCAAATGAATACAGGGATGTTGCCCTGACTCCCTCAGCTTATTTAGCCCCCTCCTCTACACCAACAGTTTGAATTACAACCACAATCTAGCATATAAGAAATAACATAGGACTTGCATGTTAGTAATGATGGTTGGGATTACAAGCCTCCTTAGCATTTGGGAAAGGGAACAGGTTGGGAAGTTCACATTCTTTATCCTCTACCCACCAATTTGTCATCTGTACATCATCTGGAAACAAACCTCAGACTCCTAAAACCAAAGATCATGTGAAAAATACTGACGACCTTGAGCATCCATCCAATGAGCCACCCCCTCCCAATAAAGCCAAAGGAAAGAAGCTATGAGTACAGCGAAAGTGCAGCTATCAAGGCTAGTGGAAATAGTCACGGGAATACACAATGGAATTCGAAAAGGCTGGAGATTTCTTTTCAAGACCTTCATCCAAAATTTTTGTGATTATGTGGTTTAAGTTCATTTGTTTTTGTAGTTTTGTTGAACTTGAAAAGTGCACATTTTGAGACTACTGAAAAATTTTGAATTTTGATGGACAATATGAAGGGCTGTTCTAAAAGTATTCTGGTTTATACATATGCATGTTGTCATATTTATGTATGTTGATGATAGAATCACATATGTTATATCAATATGTTATGAGATTTTATTGCTTATGTTAAAATAATGGTGAATAGTTAGAACGATTTTGTGGAAAATGACAAATAGAGGGAGTTACAAGGTGTTTGAGCAAGCTCCTTGGAATTCATCCTTGACTAATGGATTAAATGGAAAGGCAAGGCCTCCTTTTGACCTTGTGACCTTGTGTTAACAATTAGCTTGCATTTCACACTAGCGTGGATGTGGGTAGTTGCTAAACGTTTTGGTGGTAAACTACTTAATGTCATCAAGCCTCAATACGAAGGGTTCCAATAGTACACTCACTATGGTATGTTTTAAGCAAGTTTCTTCGATTTAAAGTCTTTTTTCGTCATTTTGCGCTAGAATGTTAGGGTTTAATTGTTCTATTGATAGGAGGAGTTTTAATTAAACAATACAATGGGAGGTCAAGTTTTGATTCTATTTGCATGAGGTATATCTTACTGATTGTCTGCTTAAGTAAAGAAGTTTTGTTATTCGCCATTAGCTTGTCTAATTTGTCGCTCGCTTCAAGAGAATAGTACTGACTTTCAAATGTATTCATTGAAGCTTATTTCAACTTTGTCAACCTTAAATCGACATCTGTTGTTACTCTGCGCCATTCACACCTGTGTAGAAGATTAGGTGATATTTTTCCTTCAAAATTCACTCCTAATGAGAAGCCAATGTTTGAATTCCCTGCCCATAAGCTTCTATGTAAAATATTGGGTGCGGATGGACCCAGAGGTGGATTTGCGAGGCTAAAAATTCCAAAAATTGAAAAATGTTTGAGCTATAAATGGGTAAAAGCACTCCAAATGGATTGAAGGCTTTCCTTATCATTCCTAGAACGAGTATAAATTGAATTAAAATAAGATTTAACAAATAATATGTGCAAGAGCACCAGATTTTGAGAGAGGAAGAGCTAGAAATAAAATCCCCTTCCCAATCGAGTCGTCATTTTGATAGGGAGAACCAATAGTAGATTTAGATAGCTAGGTTTAGATCTCCTTCCTTTACTAATGTGTTGGTGAATTCCATGATCATACCAATGAAAATATTAAATAACAATTATCCATAGCTAGACCTTTGATTTCTTCGAGGATTAGAGTAAAGGTAAGAAGGGAGAAAAATACCTATTGTAGCATGTCGTTTGAGGAAGCCTTCGATCACCCAAAATGTGAAATAAAAGAGTCTCTCCCTATTCCTCTATACTAACTTTGTTTTTCAATCCTCCCTCTTAAACTCTTACCTCAAGTAGCTCTTAAATGGCTTTGTTTTTAGTACATAGAAGTATTTTTTCAATTTGTTTAAATTTTGGGATGTCGGATATTGGTCACAAATTATTTAGGATGAAATGGTCAATTTATAGGCTCAATAGTCATTTCCCAAAATCACAACAATTATTTTTCCTTGGACATGTTTTCCTAGCTATAAAATATTGGAATATTCTCCATCCTATACACTAGCCATGCATCAATATTTGACCTCCCTGCAAAATATTTAATGTCCATGTACCATTTTTGAACTAACTAGTACATAAACCATGTTGTTGACCATACAATGCTTTGATCGTAGTCCATTTTTACCTCATGAGCCACCCATGCGCCACTTTCCTCTTTTTTAGGACCATATGCACCCTCATGCATGAATTTTGGAGCACTTGAGTCAAATCCCTAGATTTTAGGAACCTAGCATCAGTTAATTGGTTCATGCACCTTGATTCCATCACCAAGAGTTAATCATGAGCTTCGATGACCACCTATCACCACTATCAGTCATACTTACGCCTCCTTTGGACTTATCCCCCTAACTTTTAGCCCAACAACTCAGTCATGCGCCATTAACAATCAGTTAAGTAGTCTCCCATCTTGAGTTACACTGAAGTTGTGTCTGGAGATGATTTTTAAGTGAACTAAGTCTACTACTTGAGATAGTTTTGAATGCTTCCTAAAGGATTCAAATTCTTTTGATTGTATCATTTTTTGATAGCCAACACATTGCTAAAGAATAAATCAGTAAAATGTTTCCATCCATGTTTTAGTTTTTTGAGTGAATTACAACAAATTTCTTCTTAATTGTTTTTGCAAAAGCTTTGTGAGATTAGTGTGGTTGGTTTAGCCTTGTGATCCTACTTGTGAAATCTCACTCGGAATCAAAGCATAGTTAGCTTAAGATGAGCTAATTGCTTTCTTTAGTACACCAGAAGCAGTGGAACAACCACGTAATTCCTAGGGATATTGCATTTGGTTACTAGGTATAGCCCTTTAGCTGTCTCATGTGTGATGCGCTCCTGAATGTGCCCAGAGTCCTAAAGCATAGCTTAATATGTTATGTGTCAACTCTCCAAGATCAATTTCCAAAGTATATTGCAACTATTTTGCAGGTTTTACCATCACGACTAGCGAAAGCAATAACACAAATGCACCTATCTTTAGTACCTCAACTCACTCCCTTCAATTTTATTGAATGGAAGGAAAGAATGGAGATCCTCATGCACAACAGAGGTCTCTTCAGAGTGATCAATAGCACTGAAACAGATCCTAATGTAGCTATGGAAAAATCCAAATGCTTCAATAAGCTTGATGAAGCATATGGTATGTCGTGTCTCAGCATCTATAGAGACCTTCTTTTCCATCTATCTGGTCTGAAAACTCCAAAGGAGGTTTGGACTAAGCCTGATTATTTATTTGGGCAACAAGATGAACTAAGAAGGCGTCAATTAGAGAATGAGCCGATCTCTCTGAGTCCCAACAATCTTGAATCCATCACAAACTTGTTCACATAATTCAAGAATTTGGTTATGCAACTCAAGATGTGTGATATTGAGGAGAAAGATGAGCAACCTATTCTCTCAACTCTGTCAAAATTGGGACCAGACTATTCTATATTTGTATCCACATTCCAAAGAGCAAAAATTTCCATTCCAAATTGGAAGATTCCCACTCTAGATGCCTTCATCCAGTCCCTCACAAAGGAGCATGATAAACTAGTGCAAATGGGAGTCATAAAACCATCAAGGGGTCAAGATCTTATTGCTGGAGAAGGGAATAATGCGAATGGTAAAGGAAATAAGAAGGGAAAGGAGAAGAAACAACATGAGTACAAGCTAAAGGAGAACCCCAAACAATTAGAGGGTACTTCGAAATCTAAGAAAGTCAAGCAAAATCAAAAGGATAAGACCAAATGTCCTCACTGCAACAGAGGTTTTCGTCTAGAGAATGCTTGTATGAAGAAGGCAATTGACCTTATGGCTCAGCTTGTAGAGTAGAATATCCTTCTAGTACTTGAAGGTGCCAGGCGGAAGGAATTTGGTTCTAAATCAGAAGACAACGAGAGATTCGTGCTCTCACGGTTGGCATTTCGAATGCATCTTCTTTCATCATAGATTCTCGAGCCTCTAGACACATGTCTGCTTCCAGAGATCTCTTCTCAAAATTTGAACCTATTGTTGGGACTTCCATTTTAATGGGAGATGTTTTAGAAGCTGCTTCCCAATGAATAGGGAGAATCAACCTAGAGAATGGATACTTCCAAGATATGTTGTATGTTCCTTCCTTGGCAGCAAACCTTCTTTCAGTCTATCAAATGACTCATATAGGAGTTGCAATGAAAGTAATTTTACTCTTGATAATGTTAAGATTGTCGAGATCTCTTATGGGAAAATCGTTGCACAAGGAATTGTTGGTCACCATTCCAAGATTTATGAGTTCTCTCATTTCATGTCTTATTCAACTCATAGTGCGCTCCTTACCCATACTAATGAAGTTGGCAGACTTTAGCATGAGAGGTTTGGACATCTCAACTATAAGTACTTGCAAGAACTGCACAATCAGAACATGGTTTAAGGCCTCCCAAACATCATATTTTCTAAAGGTGTATGTCAAGGTTGCTTGATTGGTAAGTGTTACACCTAAAAACTATCACCTTTCCTAATTCCCTAAATTTTATATACCAAAACATATCTTGGAGGAGTTTTTCCTTGCTAGATGCCCAATCTTAGCAGCTCTGACGCACCTTATCTCTTGACATAGAGCGCCATCTTGTTAAGATTCCATATGCTTAGCTAGATTTCATTAGTATTCAATTCAATTTCACATCAATAGCATATGCAAGATCACTAAAAGAAACACAATCACAAGATAGACACAGATTTAACCTGGGAAACCCTCAAGGGGAAGAAAACCCAACAAAACTTCCTCTATATAGATGTATCAAAAGTACAAAGATAAAACCCCAAACAAATGCTCTTCCTCCTTGCAGATATGTCTCTCTCTCTCTCCCCTATGCGCTATACACAAGTGAGTGTGTGTTTTTGAATGACGAACACACCTCCTCTATTTATACTCTTTTTCACACTTGACTTTTTACCTAACAAGTCAGCCCCAACAAACTTACTGGGCCGACTTCACCTAGGAAGTCACAAAACAATATCATATTATATTTAGGATGGTTCTAATGACCCGACTTACAACGGATGTTATACCTCATGACTCTATGATGATCAAATACAATAGTAACATCCAAACGGAGGAATAAAACATATCCCATAGGTTACATCAGTAAAATACATTTAGAATATTATTTGAAGATACAATATTTCAACACAGCGAAGGATGACGCCTTTTTCCTATTGACAAGAAGCACTGGTGACACTTGTTGCACTTGGATAAAAAGCGTCGGCCACTCGTAATTCCTATTGCTAGTAGGAAAAAAGTGTCAGCTCCTAAAAAGGAAAAAAGAGAACTTTCGAGAACCTTATAGATGAAATCCCTCGTGGAGGCTTATCCCAATAGATTAGATTAGGTGGCACTCGAACCCCTAAACTTTAGGGATGATCCCTCACGTTTATCCCAAAGAGTCTCAACCCATTTGATCTCCCTTTGGCCTATATAAGCAAGTTCAACCTCATGGATCATAGAGGGAGAGGATCAAAGAAAGCACCTTTATGTTGTTGGAATTACTCTAGGTGTGAGAGGCAAAGAGTTTGGTTCTTTAGTGAGAGGCTTGCAGAGTTTGTGGATCAAAAGCTTGTGGGAACAAAGCTTCAACATCAAGGCTTTGGTTAGTAGTTCTTTCTCCATTTTTGTCAATACAAATATGCTTTCCCTTCCCATAAATAATTTGTGATTGATTCAAGTTGTTTATTGCTTATCTCCTTGATCATTAGCGTAGGCTGTTAAGTTATCGTGTTTCTTTCACTTTTGTATCTTGTCCTTTGCATCCTTTTGCAGGTATAGTTGATCGTAAGAGCATCAAGAAGGCAAGGATCATCTCCATTAAGAGGTAAGAAAGCTTTACATTCAAGTGATTTGACAATCTAGGTAAATGTTACATTGTTGTGTGTGTTTTGTTCTATATCTGCCCCATGTAGACTAGGGAAACAATCTTTGTCAGCATTGATTGAGAATTTTTGATAACGGTAAGCATCCTGAGCATAATTTTGAAAAAGGAAAGGCAAAGAGAGCCTCATCTCCTCTTGATTTTATTCACAGTGACTTATCAGAACCTCTGCCTCACCTATCTTTGAATAATTCTAGATATATTCTTACTTTCATAGATAACTATTTGAGATTTAGCTTGGTTTACTTCCTAAAGTTGCAATTAGAAGTCCTTGAATATTTCAAGTTTTTTAAAGCTGCTGTAGAAAATTTCACTAGAAGTAAGATCAAGGTCCTTTGTACTAACAATGGAGAAGAGTATGTCAAGAATGAATTTCAGTCATGTTTTGCAGATGACTATATTGAAATGCAGCACACTGTTCCATACACACCACAACAGAATGGTGTGGTTGAGAGAAAGAAGAGATGGATCTACTTGTATGCTTGAAGCAAAGGCATTGTCTCGTAGAATTTGGGCAGAAGCTCTTAATTGTGCTTCTTACCTCTAGAACAGGGTTCCACACAAAGACCTAAAGGGAAAAGATCCATTCTAAGCATGGATGGGATACAAACCATATGTGTCTCATCTCAAAGTCTTTGCCTGTAAGGCATGGGTCAGGATTCTATCATAGAAGAGGAGAGCCTTAGAGCCTCAATTCCAAGATTGCATATTGGTTGGCTATGCACATAATGCAAAGGCCTATAAACTATTGGATTTGTCCACCATGAAGACCTTCACAGAAAGAAGTGTTTTGTCCAAAGAATGGCCATTGCATGAAGTCCTCCATGAGGAAGCTGAATGCTCCACTTATACCCCACCATAAGATGTTGAACATGATAGCAAATCATCTTCCTATGAAAGTTCAAAATCTTATCTAGAAAGTGAAGATAATGAAATGATAGATCAAGTAGATCCACAAGATCCAACGCCACTTCCTAAATGGGATGAAAAGACCATAGAAGATGATGGTGAGTTTGTTGGGAATCCACAAGATCCAAGAAGAACCAGATCTCAGCATCAAATTGCAAAATATGCACTCTCCCCTACATATCCCTTTCTGTCAAAAAAATGCTTTCTAATGGTTAGATTAGATCCCAAGACCTTCTTTGAGTCCTCCAAAGATATGATATGGATAGTAGCTACAGATGAAAAGTATGATTCTCTTCAGAAAAGAAAGACTTGGGAGTTGGTTTCTCTTCTTCTTGGTAGGAATCTTGTTCAGTGTAAATGGGTATATAGAACAAAGATGGGCTCAGATGGAGAAACATGTAAGTATAAATATCGACTAGTTTTCAAAGGTTTTTCACAAGTTCAAGGGATTGATTATATAGAGACCTTCGCTGTAGTGGCTAATATGGAGTCCATCTGTCTTGTTTTGGCTCTAGCTGCATCCAAGTACTAGGAGGTGCATCATATGGATGTGAAGAGTGCATTCCTTCAAGGAGATTAACATGAAACAACCTAAAGGATACATTGAAGATCCTTCATTGGTGTATAGATTGAGGAAGTCCTTGTATGAGCTTAAGCAAGCTCCCAAAGCCTGGTATGCCAAGATGGACTCCTTTCTACCATCTCAAAACTTTCAGAGGTGCAAGTTAGACTCAAATATATACATGTAGAAAGATGGTAAATCTCTTCTCCTTATTGTTCTTTCTGTGGATGATTTACTAATTGTAGGGAGCCACTCTTCTTGCATCAGTTCTATCAAAACAACCTTGCATAAAGCCTTCTCAATGTCTGATTTGGGACTACTAAAACAGTTTCTTGGTCTTGATGTCTCTCAGAATGCCTCAGGGATCAAGGTTGCATAGTCCAAGTATGCATATCCTTACTTGACAGGTTTCACATGAAATAATTCAAACCAACAACATTCCCCTTTCTTTCAGGAATTAGTCTCGAGGATGGTTCTTCTGTTGACACTGAGAGGGGGGTGAATCAGTGTGAAGCCAATTTTAAACTTTTCACAGTTAGCTACCTGTTCATCATTCCATTACTCTACCATAATCATTTCATAAACATCATCATTCACATAGCATTTAATTCATCAACATAGAAGAACACCAAACAACACAAAAGAACACCACACCATATAAATTTGTAATCTTTTTATATTATTTTGGTCCGGCTACAACCGTTAGGCGAAATCAGCACCTACTGATAAATAGAGCACCTACTCTTAATCCAGGACCCTACGTGGTTTTCTTAGACCCTGCTAAGAAGTGTTTGAGGTATCCTAACCTCAGAAGCAAGACAAGCTTGCTTTTACATTAAGGCTTACTGTCATCATACACAAGACAACTCTGTCATATCATCAACACTGCTCTACTGTAACATTGCTCATCATTCATCTACTGCTGCTCAACATTGCTGCAATAGTCTTCTCAATCTTCTCTGTTCATCATCTGCTGGTCAATCTTTGCTGCTGGTCATCATCAACACTGCTGATCACATCAAGTCATCGTGGTCTGCTCAACAAACTCTGCTGCTCATCCTCTTCACATCAATCTTCTTGTTCATCTGCTCATCATCACTACTGCTCACATCATCATTCTGTCAGGCACATCATTCTGATCATAACCATGCATACATCATGCTGCTGTCAGCATCATCCAATAATCATCATATCAATCTGCTCTGCATTTGGCACTAGTTATGTCACAACCCACTTCAGTGGCTGTAACTGCCCAGTCAACTCAATTGTGTCTTTCAGCTGTCAAATCAATGTTGTCAATCATGAAGAGGTTCGCTCATATACTGCTCATGCAAGCCTGCAAATTCTGGGACATAATCTTGCTCATTCTCAGCAAAAACTCCAGCATAGGAAACTCAAGATTTGAACTTAGCAAGTCTGCAAAAAATCTCCACTTGAACTGTGAATAAAGCCTGTTTAATCAAATTGAATATATGATCTTTGGATACCTTCCTCTGCTGCTGTTCAAACCAGCGAAGCTGTCCACTTCACTCTTCAAACTTGTCAGTACTGTCAAGTCAAGCTATTGTCATCAACCAATGCACATAATTCTTTACAAGATTGGTCCAGGACTTCTCAAGACTTCTCAAGATCTGCACTGATGCCTATGTACTCACAAAGTTGTCATCAATATGTCTGCTAATAGATTAGGTTTGCACATGTCATTTAGATCTGCTCATGTCTTCAACTTATTAGAGGTTTGTTCAAGTCATCAAAGTTCTGTCCATACTTTTCTCATAATATACACATTAAGGATCTGCTCAGATATTTTTCAATCCAAATCACTGCTCAGGACAGCATATCAAATTGTCTGATCACATGGTCAATAATAAATAGATCTGAGTTGTCATTGTCAAGTGTATACAACTCAGTCCAATCATAAATATATCTGCACTAGTAACTTTGGTCATCAGGGGCTATCATGACCACCAACTAGGCCAACCTCAACTTGCCATCATGTGTTATTAGGGCTTTGAGCCAAATCAAATTTCAATCTACACATTCAACTATACAAACCACTGAGATCTATCAACAGAACTACTT
>LPNX010707911.1:0-11629 GCA_001517045.1 Pseudotsuga menziesii
CACTTTCAAACAAGAAATATCAATAACAACTCAATCACACTATCTTACTCGAATTGAAGGTTGTGTGAGTCCGACGGAATGGGCACGTACACCTCACTTCTTTTCGCTATAACACCTCCAAGCAATGACTCCAAGAACAATGAACTCCAACTTGGCAACAACAACATGACTGCAGGCAATAATCTCTGTGCACCACCGATTCTCCTCCAACGAGTTCCTTCAGCTATCGGCAATTACAAGCAGTGATTTCACCAGATCCTGATTGGGCAGATTTCTCTCCCACGCAGCAATCTCCTTCAGCGATCTACTTCACTCAGGATCAATAGAGTGCGGAAGTAGTGCGGGCTCTTACTTCAATCATTTGCTCCTTCTAATATGCAATTTAATGAAAAATGAATACTTGATTACAATACATGTGTGGCTCATTATATAGAGCTCACTGGTTGTTATAAGATCTAACTTATTCCAATGATAGGAAAGTAGGTTGAGCAAATGTCTCAACCACACACACCAATCTAGGATCACACACCTCACGTGGATTGATTCTACTTCATAATAGATAAGTAGGAATTATCTATTCCAACAGTTCTATCATTCACACAATGTGGCAGGGAAAATATGAAGTTCTGTTGTTTTTATGTGAAATTAAATCCTATGATATGCCTTGTGGCCAAACGTGATTCTGAAAATCGATCCTATTCCTCGAAGTTTCATTATCTGCTCCTTGTACCTCAGTGTCTGCTTTGGGGTCTGGAAGGTTCCATTTCAGGGTTCTCCCATTACTTCTCTGCAATATAAACTTCCAACGGTGATTCTGAAAACTGATCCTAAAGGAAACACTAAATTGCATATCAGAAGGAGCAAATGATTCAGTTGTTAACAGAGAGTGTTACCGAGTATCTATTGCAAATACAGAGACTAATGCTAATCCTATTGCTGAAGTTTAATCATTTGCCTTTTAGTTTTGGACTAACGTTGAATCTTGTACCTCAGCGTCTGATTTGGGGTATGAAAGGTTCCATTTAAGGGTTCTCCTATTACTTCTCTGCAATATAAACTTATATCCTCCGAAAGGAAACAGATTCGGAAGAAGGAAAGGCATTAGGAATGATATTAACCTAGCCATAAGATTTAACATTGCTAACGTTTGAGAGTTACTCAGGGTTTGCTTTACATATTTATCATCCACATTATTTGACTCAATCTGTCGTTAGTTGAACTTCCAAGCACCCTTCACATTAAAGAATCAAATGTTAAGACATCCATGAAACCTACTATTGTAGAGATCTTATCTGGAATAGTAAGTTGGAACATCTAGTTTCAATGCTTGTGGCGACGAGTTAAGCAATGAAGAAAGGCATACCAAGTAATGTACATGTTTGGGTAATTGTACTTCAATATCATATGGCAATTGTTACAATAGATGCTGAACACTTAATCATCTACTCTCCTCCTTTAGTTACTGTCAATCTTGTGCAAGCGTTGTTACAGCTCTATGTTAGTGCTTCTTCAGCCCTGCTTACCGATTTTCTAGCAAATATTGATCTTTTGCAAAGAATTTGTTGCAACAAATAATACCTATAAGAGTCTGATTTTGTATGCGCACTGTTATGGGAAATAGATCTGAACTTTTATTTGGCCCTTTTACCCTAGTTATTGCAGCTGATGCTATGCACTGTGTTGAATGAATTTACCCTCAAGTATAATAAAGATGGTATCGAATGCATAAACAATAACTCCAATAGCTTATGGAAATACCAGGAAAGCAGAACAAGCCTTCTTAGAAAAGGCTCGCAGTAATTTTTACAGTAATTTCTTTGTAAAACAAATATTGGATGAAAAACTAGACAAAATTTACCAGTGGACGGGTGTAGATGTTTTGGAACTAGGCCTAAACCCAAAGAACACCTTTCACTTTGTTTCTTACAGCTATTTATGTATGCTTTCACAGACAGGTTAGTCTTCCCATAAAACATTTTTTCTAAAACAGGAAAGAACAATTGCCTTTGTTTGTTACGGTTATTTATGTATGCCTTCACAGAAAGGTTAGTCTATCCCATAAAACATTTTTCCTAAAAGAGGAAAGAGCAATTGCTTTTGTTTCTTACTGCTATTTATGTATATGCCTTCACAGACAGGTTAATCTATTCCATAAAACATATTTTTCTAAAATAGGAAAGAGCAATTGCCTTCTGAAAATGATGGTGGGTTGAACTACAAGCTATTGAGAAATGAAACATATGTATTTGGAAAAAATACATTACCCCAAAGCCGGTCTTGCCAACTCTTTTGGGCTGAATATAATTTTAAAAAGAACAAAATTATTATGGGTAGTTTTGAGGCAACGTTCAATGGGATGTTAAAAGGGCCCAAGTTTTTGTCTAAAGGTACAAACAAATTAATTGGGTCATTACTGTCAAATTCATATCTGTCTGTTATCATTGAAGTTTAAATAATACTACTTATATTTATAAAAGCAAAAAAATATAATTAATTTCTAGACAATTATATTTAATGGATAAACATATTGACATCATGGTTAGACAATAAATCAAACCAAATATAGATTTGCAATCCATTTAATAGAGTGTTACAAAAGACATAATAACAGAAAGTAGTTTGAATAATTAAAAGTAAAATTATATTGCCATCGAAAGAATGATGACAGGATCGAAAATCTTTTATCATTCCTTACTTTACAAACTAAAATGTTGAAGAATTTTGGTCATTTGATGTAGCTCCATCATTCCTTATTGCATTCGTAGCTGTATCATTTTTTATTGCATTTGGATTGTTAAGTAAATTGGATATGTTTCATCTCAATCCATAGAAGCCACTGCATTTGCTGTCAAATCCTCCATGATATTCTCCAACATTGTTACCACAACTCTCATAGTTGGTCTTTCGGTTGGCGAATGCTTTGAACAAAGCAAACCAAGATGTAACAAAGAAAACATACATTTGTATATAATATTTTCTTCAAATTCATCTCCATCCATCTCACTAAAAAGACTAGCATCAATTACCTCTTTCACTTTGCTTGGGAGCGCAAAGTTTACCCATTTGTGCAAGTTTAGGCCTCCAACAAACATGTCATTATTTGGTTGTTTTCTGGTGAGGATTTCCAATAACATAATGCCATAGCTATAAACATCTCCTTGGGAGGAAACTGTCCCACCAAATCCATACTCTGTAGTAAAGACAATCTTCATTAAATTTTACTCTATTAATCCATACAATATATTGTTAATGAAAAAAGAAAAGTGAAAGTGATGTTTTAAAAAGTCATACCTGGGGCAATGTAGCCCATGGATCCTCTCAAAGCAAGTGAGGAAGAGACCGAAAAAGTGGAGCTTTCACCAATTAGTCTTGCAATACCAAAATCTGTTACATGGCCTGACATATCTCCATCCAAAAGTACATTGCTAGGTTTGATATCACAATGCACTACTTGCACAAAAGAATCATGATGAAGATATTCCATGGCACGGGCCACATCTATGGCAATGCCTATTCGTGTTTTCAACCCGAATTCACACACTTCCTCATCATTGTCGTTATCTCTATTAGGATACAAATGCTTATCTAAGCTTCCATTAGACATAAACTCAAACACTAAACTTTTGAAATGGAGATTGGAACATGAGGTTATAATTTTCACCAGATTTCGATGTCGAACCTTTTGCAAGACATTGCATTCTGCTTTAAAACTCTTCTCACCCTGGTCATTTTGTAATTGGAAAACCTTCACAGCAACAAGTGTGCCATCATGCAAAATCCCTTTATAGACTAACCCAAAGCTACCTGCTCCTAGCAAGTTGGCTTTAGCAAATCCGTTAGTTGCTATGTGAAGCTCTTTATATGAGATCCTTCGGCATTCTGACTTTTGGAAAGTAGTTGTTGATACATCAATGTTTTGTATATGTATATTCCCTCTCCATAAGCATCTTAAAAGAAGGCAAACTTGTATAAAAGCAATAGCTCCACTCAATGACAACAATACTCTTTTTACAATTGTAGGATGACCTCTTTGTGTTGGACAGGCAGATAATTGGAATACTTGTGGTCCACAAAGGTCAAGATTTCCACTGAAGGACATGACATTGGATTGATTTGCAAAAATTCCTCCTTTTGGAATTTCTCCCTCGAGCTTGTTAAAAGACAAATTCAAATAATTAAGCATTTTCAACTTGTTGAGATTAATTGGTATAGTCCCTGATAAGAAGTTGGACGAGAGATCTAGGCTCAAAAGACTTTGTAAATTTTCAAGTGAATCCGGAATAGAGCCTTGGAAGGAATTTCGAGATAAATTCAATGAAAATAATCCGACACAAGTTCCAAGTGTAGATGGAATGACTCCACTCAAGTGATTGGCAGAAACGTCTATAGCTTGAACCATTGCAATCTTACCAATCTCCATGGGCAAGGAGCCTTCTAATAAATTCCATGACAAATTCAAATAGAAATTTAGATTATAAAGTTCAGCAATTTCTCGTGGTATGCTTCCAGTGAGAATATTATGCGACAAGTCGAGCAATTCCAAATTTGTACAGTTTCCTAAGTTGGGAGGTATGTTTCCTGACAATTGGTTGTGATGAAGGAGGAGATCTCTTAGTTCTTTAAGGACTGCAAGGGAATTGGGAATCTTTCCAGAGAGCATGTTTTTGCTAATGTCCAAGAGACCAAGTTGTGGTAATTGTTCAAAGTCATTAGGTATGCTTCCTTCTAATTTGTTATTTCCTAAAGATAGTCTTTCTAAATTTTTAAGGTTTCTTAAAGAAGGAATGCTACCAGTTAAAAGATTTCCAGATAAATTTAGATAGATTAGGCTACTAAGATTGCCTATATGTGGAGGAATGTTTCCTTCTATCATGTTGTTGCCTAATGCCAAGTAAGACAAATTGGTAGAAAGTTTGCCTATGGTAAGGGGCAGGACACCACTTAGTTTATTGCTTCTCAAACGTATTTTTTTTAGGTGTGAACAATTCGTAAGTGATACAAGAAAGGGCATGGTTGTGGTAGAACCACTACCAAGTTGATTAACCTGCAAGTATAAATTTTCAAGAAAGGATAGCTTACCCAACTCTATCGGCACACTTCCACTCAATTTGTTGAAGCTTAGTTCGATAATTTTGAGATTTGAACAATTTCCAATGGCATTTGGTATGCTTCCACTAAGTTGATTTGTACATAAATAGAGCTCACTCAAATTACATAAATTTGAGGAAAAGATAGGAATTGTGCCTGATAACTCATTTTGAGAAAGGTCAAGCTTTTGGAGACTAGAGATATTTGACAAAGAAGTGGGAATTATGCCTGATAACTCATTCAGATAAAGGTAAAGAGTTTGGAGACTTGTGAGCAAGCCTAATTCTTGTGGAATACTCTCAGTGAGATTGTTTGTGTTAATTTCCAAGTGAATCAAAGTAGAGATATTGGACAAAGAAGTGGGAATTCTGCCTGATAACTCATTTTCATAGAGATAAAGCGTTTGGAGACTTGTGAGCATGCCCAATTCTGATGGAATACTCCCACTAAGTTTGTTTATGTAAATTCCCAGGTCAATCAAAGTGGAGATATTTGACCAAAAAGTGGGAATATTGCCTGACAATTCACAATGGCATTCGTTAGATGATTTTAACAATTTTAAAAATAACCAGGCCAAAATCTTTTTAAACAGAGGAAATAGTTATTTCTAAGCAAAGAACGAATAGTACCTGTGAGGCTGTTTGCTCCTAATAAAAGCTGCTGCAGATGTGTGAGGGAACCTAACCCCTGGGGAATATTTCCAGTCAGATTGTTGTAGGAGAGATCCAAGTAAGCCAAATTTGTGCAGTTGCCGACATCGCTTGGGATGCTTTCCTCCAAGAAATTGTGGTCTAACCTGAGCGTCTTCAAACGAAAGAGGCGTCCCAACTGAATTGGGATATGACCATGAAGTGCATTGTTCGAAAGATCCAGTGAGTAGAGAAACGTCAAATTGCCGAGGAAAGGAGAAATGGAGCCGCCCAAATCCTTGTAACTGAGGTCGAGGGAGACGACTCTGTCCTTGTGACGGCTGCTGCAGGTGACGGCAGTCCAATTACAGAAGGGGACTGCGGGACTCCAGTCGGCCATGGAAGCATGAGGATCGGAGGTGATATCGTTCTTGAATGCCAAGAGCGAATTTCGATCGTCTTGAGATGAGTGCGTGGAGGAGAAGCTGAAGGTAAAAATGAAGAAAAAACAGATGAAATAAAGAGGAAAAGAAAAAGAGAGGAACGGCATGGTGCTTGAAATGCAGTGGAGAGAAAGGGAGAGAGCAAAGCAGAGAAAAAGGGGAGAGAGCAGAGCAGAGGAAGGTATGCAAGGAAGACGGACTCCCGCGACAATTTATAAACGGAGAGAGAGAGAGCGCCCTGGTGAAGACGGAGCAGAGGCTCGTGTACAGTAAAGTCAAGCTACACGCAGGGCAGAGCATAACTGGGTGGAGCCCTGGTTGATTTCAATTTCGATATTCGCGCAGACGAGTATTTTTATATTTGTGATCCATTCCTTTATATTTCATTATTTATTTTACTCTTCTTACATCTTTGCCCTAGGAGTTTAAGGGAGTAATGGCTGGCAGGCTTACGTCTTAATTGAGTCAACTCTGTGTAATGGTTCGCTCATCCTCCTACTGCGACAATATGTCATCATAAGCAGCTTTGACACCATTGCTGTTAGTTTAAGCAGCTTTGACACCATTGCTGTTAGTTTGTTAGCAGCAATAGTCTAACGAAGACAAGACAAGAGTAGGATAAACAAAAACTAAAACGCCTGGCTTTTCCTGTTGATTTTTATCCTAAATCTATCATTTATTTTTGAAATTTTGCAAGTTCAGTAATTGTATTACTTGCTCTAGAGTAAATTCTGGATTTTAAAATTATCTAAATGACTAAAATTACGATTTAAACATTTGAAATTATGATTTTAGCGAAAATTTGTTTGTCAAATTCAGGTTGAAGACCTTTTGGTTCAGAGACTTTTTGACTTCACATTGATTTTAGCTGGAATCCAATGAATTTAATCTACAAAATCTGTAATTTTTTTATTGTTTGTTAAAAGATTTTAAACTTGGAAATAAAATCAGGTTACAAGAAACCCTGTAAAATCTAACACAGTTTTTGAACATTTAAAAAATTCAATAAAAATCTATAGCAAAAAACTATTTTTAAACATTTTAAAAATTCAATGAAAATTTATAACAAAAGACTAGTAAAAACTAACCAGAAACAGAGACCAAAAAGTCACTCTTTAGAGGACGCGTATCTAGGGTTCTTCATCGGGGTTCGGCGTTCTTTACGACTTAGATCCCTGGATGCTGTTGTGACTCATCTTCTTTCTTATGGTTTTTCGTTTTTTCTTTTGTTCGGGGATTTTGTTATATCAAATAGGATGAATAAGTCAAAGCAACAAGAGCAGCACGATATTAATGACCGCAACAATATAAAAATATATATATCCTAAATGCTTTGCAGTTGTACTATCCTTTTATAATGCATTTTTTAATATTATAAAATTTTTAAATAACTATCATTACATTTAATTGTAAAAATAACGAGAATCTTCACTTTGAAGTTTGACGCTTAATGTGTCGATATCCTCACTTTGAAGTTTGTCGTTTAATGTGCCGATAAATGAGAATCTATATTTTTCTATTTTTTCAAATTAAATAAAAGAGTTTATAAAATATGGGTTTAAATACTTTTATTATTATTATTAATTTAAATTTGTTATTATTATTTATGCAATTTTTAAAAGTTTAGAAACAAATTTAAAATGATGTATCAGAGTCATATTGAATAATTTGAAACATCATGAGGTGACATAACAAATGATGAGGTATCTAATAAATACTATTTTATTTTTGAAAAAAAAGTACTTTTGTTATTCAAAATTGTATTAAAAAGTACAAAGATGGTCTTCCGAGTATTGAGAGTATTGAAAAGACTAGGTCTCTCATATCAATCTCAAAAACAAAAATATGCACGAAATACTATCAAAACAAAATCTAACCCAAAAGACATGTATCATGATTAACTAAATTCCTAAAAGAACTATAAGTCTCATTTCTTCAAAAGCCGAGAACTAGATTTCATAGAGATTTGTGGATCCATAATCAATTTGAGATTCATCCATTGGCCATTCTTCCCAAAAGAGCATGCCTTCTTTTCCTTCTAAAGCAGACTTCGAAAGATAGTCAAACTTTATGGTTCTGCTCTCGATAAATACGTTGGAACGTAATATGACTGAAGTTTTTAAAAACTGAGCGGATCCTACTGCACCATGGTAATAAATAAACTACATTCAGTATATAGTCACCTTGTGCCATTTTAATAGTAACCTTGGAATCACCAAAAACCTTAAAATTCATTATACCAAAGATAGAAGCCATCTTGCACAAGCACCAAAGAGCTAATAACTCATCCTTCATGTTAGAACCGATTCCACAATTTAGTTTGAAGTAAATACAATGAGAATTGTTAATCAATAAAAATGCACCAAGTGCACAAATACCATCCTTTGTTGCGCCATCAAAGAATCCAACAGCTCCTGCAATCGGAAGGTCTTTCATGACCCTGGTCTTTACAACAATCTCTTTCTTCATTCCAAACTCATTTTCCAGATTCAAAATATGAGAGCAAATCAGATCCTAATCTTGTAAATGTTCATCAAAATTACAAGTGTTCCTACAGTCCATATTTTCCAGGAGATAATAGTAGGTAAAGTATAAAAACCCTTACAGTTTTTATACCAAAGGTAACATGCATGATCAAAATTATCTCCTTTCGAGCTTCTGGGGATCTTGAGAGCAAGACAAACATTCTTCCAAATATTTGCAGTGAAGCTACAGTTTATCAGCAGATGATCAACAGATTATGCATCCTTTTTACATAGAATGCAAAAATTAGGTCCATACCATCCCTTTCTCATAAGATTATCCCATGTTTACGTTGATAGGCGTTTTTCTCTTAGGTCAGTTTTGAAAAAAAATTGTACCTTTATGGTCGTTCGACGTCCATCCGTCCAATAGAAATCTGACATATGTTTCCTCGCTGATGTCACACGTACCTCACATTCATGTTGTTCAAGTTTCCTACATATGGTTGTACATTTTTACCGTCACAATGTTTCTCGATATCTATCCTCCTTTGGCATGCCTGCAGTATTCCATAAGAGCATTGTTTGCCATAAGAGAACTGTCTGTTGAGGGTTTCATTCTTTCACTTACCTGCTAATGGATTCAACGGCCTGGGGTTTAGTCCCTTACGCTCGCTTGCTCATGGATTCGACGACTTGGGGTTTGCTCCCTTACGCCTGCTTGCCCGTGGATTCGCTAGTCCAGAGCTTATCTACCTACACATTATCAACGTATGTTATTGGGGTTTTCATTAATCCGCGCACATTCACACCCGTTTGCAATTTACAGGAAAGGAATGGCATGGAAAGGGTGATAGGTGTCTCAAGCCCACCAGCGGCACCACCTCTAGGGCTACTACATAGGCTACGGAGAGGATCTTTCATACCGATGACTCCATCCCCGAGTTCGATGAAGCCTATGACAAGTTCAAGCATATGTATCCCAAGTACAAGAATACATGCAAGGTGGATGAGCTCTGAATTGATGAATATTGTCACCACGAGGACTGTTATAATCCCGAGAAGAAGGTATGTTTGGACTATTATGGTTTTGGGTTATATTCATTTCTTCAGCAATGGTTTTGGGTTATTATTATTTCTTCAGCAATTGTACTGTTAGGAATCATTTGGGCTTTCTGAAATCTCTACGAAGTTGAGCAATCATGCATTGTATCCAACTCCTGAAAAGGGACTTCATAGCATGACATCGGGGATATAATCATGGAGTATGTGAGTATTCAAGAGAGTGAATACACCATGGTTTTGACTATGAGTAGGGAATCTTCCTTCAAATTGTTAGCAAACTCATACCCTTTTTAGTAGAACCCTCGTCTATTATTATCCATAGATGGGGAAGCACATACTTTCATTGACACAATGAACTATTGGTAGACTTTCAATATAAATATTCAGAGCGGTTGATTAATGTTAGACAACCATCGATGGTTCGTCCTTCTGAATCTTCCAGTTGTTTGTTCTTTTGTCCACTGACTCTTACCTGCATTTAATTCTTGCAGATAGGAATGAATGACTGCCGGTGAAAGCTGTTGATCATATCTACTGCAGTATAGTTACCTACATGATAAAAAAAGACCATTTGCAAGTATTTTTTAATGTATTTGTTTTTCGAAAACTCCTAATGAATGGATTTTCTGTTACACTACTGAACTTGGCGAATCAACAAGGATAGGGAGCATGGCCGAACTTGGCGAATCAACGAGGATAGGGATCATGGCGTTATTAACGTTTGAAAGGTATGAAATCCTTCAAATAATCTCCACCTTCACCTTCAAGAAACTATTGTCCATCTATTTCAATTCTACAGAATATGAATTTGATTGAATTATACAAAAGACTGTCTTGGTCCATTCACACAAAGTGCATGGCATTACCAAGGACAATCCTAACAACTCTTGAAGTTTCTAGATATGGGTTGTTCTGGATTCCTACTAGTGCTGCCCTCTGGCTTGCTCCTTTTCCTCTTGCTGGATTCTCCAAGCTCAGATGGTTTTGCCTCAATTTCTTCATTGGTCTCATTTTTTTACCTAATTTTACTAACGGACTTCATTAAAAGGTGTGGACCTGCATATTATCATTTTTTCATTTTTCAAATATATTTGATATACAAAATCACAATAATTTTTTTTAAACTATTACAATTTTTTTAAACATAGTTATATACCAAAATTACAATAATTTTTTTAAACTATTATTATAATTCAAAAATGTTGTAAAACATTGGATGAGAAATAATATTAATATTTACGATTTCTTCGTACTAAGAAAATTAGTCAAAATAATTTTATTGCATATTTCGTGAAATATAATTAAGCAACTCATATGTTAAAGGTAGTACAAGTTAAAAAGGTAAGTAAAACATTGCCTTTGAAATTACATAATGTTATATTTTTTCAAATTAAAAAATAGGAAGAAAAAGTAAGTTTTTAAATTAAATAATGTACATTCAAACATAAATCACATTTTAAATTATTAAGGATATATTTATTTTTAAATAAATTTAAATCATATTTTAAATTATTAAAGATATATTTATTTTTAAATAAATTGTTAGATTGGTTAAATTAGCTTAAAATTAAATAAAAAAATTTAAATATTTTGAAAAAAAAAGTTAGAGTAACTTTTTAATTGGTGAGAGTTATTATATTTTATTTAAATAGTATCAAATTAGAAATGAGATCATAAAAAATCTTTCCATTTTAAAAACTTTTAAATTCAATATAGAAGGTATTTAGCCTTCTTTGTCTTTTTCAACTTTTGTACTTAATTTACATTCCATCTCAAGTTTCCATTGCACTAACTCACCTTTTTAAATGGTATTGTCATTCTGCTTATCTGAGTATGAAGTGTCTATGTTTACCTCATTATAAATTATCAAATAAAGTGGTGTTGTTATTTTGCTTGTCTTGTAGAGGAAGGTGCCTACATTTACCTCATTACAATAGATTAT
>LPNX010707911.1:16633-41932 GCA_001517045.1 Pseudotsuga menziesii
AACATTTTATTGACATAAAAAAAAATTTCCTTGTCTTTGGTTACCAGCCAAAGTAAGGATACTTTATTCAGAAAATGCAAACCTGTGTGATGATCCAGAAGGGGCAGGATGGATGGGAAATCATAGGCATGAATAATGTAGTCAAACTTCCTCCCAAACTGGTAAGTGCTTGCGTAGGCTGCTTCTATCCAAGACTGGATAGGGTTGATGTACAAATTAGAATGATGAGGCAGATTGACTGCACCATCATACTGATCATCAAGGCTTACCGGATGATAATTCACTGTATAAGCCCCAAGCAACTCCAAGTCATGAGAAAACTCTATATGTGAAGATGATGGTTGAGATTGATATTCTAATAACTGCATCACATCCATCTTTTCACAAAACTGCTTCTCCATATCTTCATTACCGATACCCTTGTGCGGCTCTGCATGATATGACTCTGAATGATCATATAAGAGTTTTGAATGCTGCTTTTCCATACTAGGATTTTCCAAGGTCTCCAGATTCATGCTTCCCTCTATGGAATTATAGTAGATTGGACTTCCACAAATCTCTAAATAGACACTCCCCTCACTGGGTATAGCATAGATAGGATTCTTAAAAAGATATCCACAAAAATCCCAATAGTCATCACCATCATCTATGTTAAATGTGATGGATTCCCCATTGCTGATATCAGGTTCCGATATTGAGTTCTCTTTGTCTTCATTACTGATATTGATATATGTATGAGACTGATAATGTGCATAAACTGCATGCTCCTTTTTCATATCAAAGTTTCCCAAGGCCACATGGTCTATGCTCTCTTCTTTAGATATGTCATAGACAGAAAAATCAACAAAACCATCAAAAGTTTCTGGTTCATTATTTTCCTCTTTATTCATGTCATAGACTGGATTTTCCATGAATGTCCAGGACTCCTCATCAACATCTTTGTCGGGGATAAGGGAGTCTTCGTCACTTGTATCATGCTCCAAGCTATACTTGTCCTCATTTTCATACTCATCTTCTTCAGAGAAAAGGTCACAAGGTAGTAAACCTTCCAGACTGTCATCATTATAAGGAGAACACATAGGAGTCCCATCATGTATATTACAGTTTTCATCATAAGTTTCACTATAAGATTTTGCAATGGTTTCATCCTCGGGCTTGTACTGTTTGGATGGTGACAAAGGGTAGGCATGGCCTACCATGTATATATGATCAGGCTCGCTTGAATTTGTTTCCTGATTACTAACCTCTGCCATCCCATGTTCTATAATCTGGTTCGCTATGTAGCAAGCACTTTCTTGGTGGAATTGCTCACAAGGTCTGCACCATGGAATTACTTCTTCTACCAGGTTAGTTGAGTCTAACTGGTTTGGAATCCTAGGCTCTTGCTGAGGAAAGATTTTTTGATACACTTGATTCTGTTTTGGCTGAAAATTCCTAGGTCCATTATTTCTCTCCCATGTGACCATTCTATTTTGCATTTTTGTCATGAATTGGTCCTGATCAGTCTTCACTTTTTCAAGCATGCTAGCTATTTTTTCCATGGGGTCTTTAGAGGTTGTCTTTTCCTCTAATTCAATGGCCTTTCCCTTTTCTTTGTTGAATGAAGTATTTCCCCTAGTGTAGCCTAGAATGTTGGACTTGCCCAAAGATTGCATATTCCTTTCTATTTTCTCGGCCAGATCTTGAGCAGTTTTTAGATCGACTGGATATTTATCCCTTAATTGGTACCTCAAATCACCAGTGAAAGCTTCGATGTAATATATGAGATGGAGGCATCGCTTGGCTTGATGTCTCTAGGGAGGTCCACAACCACACGCCTGAACTTAGTATTAAATTCATCCATGGTTTCACTCTCCATCTTCTTTATATTATGAAGGGCAGCAAGCAAATGTCTTAGTTCTTTCTTTTCCCCCCATCTCTTCTTAAAACCTGCTAGGAATTCATTAAGGGTTTTATATGAATCATCACCAAGGTTTTCATACCATTCCGTAGCATCATCCTCTAAGGATAAAGCAAAGAGCTTCATTTTGATATCTTCATGGCTAGAGGCAACATCATCACAGTAACTGACTAGGTGCCTTTCAAACTTTCGGAGATGAGTCCTGGCAGTGGTAGCATTATTTCCCTTGAATCGGGGGAGCTTCTTGATAGCATCCTTCGAAATGTTATGAGGAGCACCTGCTATCTGAGAAAAGTCAAGGGGTTTGTAAAATTCCATCATTTCTTGAGATTAGTGAACATGACTCTCTACAAAAATGTGATGGATATCTGAGATGGATTGGTCTCCTAAATCCTCAAGGTTTCTACGAGAAGTCTGCCTATTCAATATTTCCATAATAAACCTTTCGGGATCAGGGAGAGGATTGAATAATTGTTGATGATTTCTTCGGGTAGAAATTCTTGAAGGGATGTTAGACAGTGGAGTCGCCAGATGGATCGAGTTTTAATTTTTATGTTTTTTAAAGACTAGATCAATCAAAAGTTTTTTTTATCTTTTTAGTTGTTTAGAAAAAAGTTAAGCTAAGTCGTACTCAGGAATAAAAAGATTTATCCCCGACAACGGCGCCAAAAGGTGTTGCCACCTTTTCACACACCTGGATCACATGGCAGAAATATTCAAGCCACTCAGTGTGTCCTTGCGGGGAAGTCTCGAGTCAAGGCTGTCACCTTGTTCTTGACTCCTCCGTTTAGGCTCAACTCCTAACGAAGCCAAGGGGGGTAGACCCTATTAAGTTACTAAGGATGATTTCTTAGTGTAATGATGTTGTACTGAATCAGTTATTTAGGAGTTTGAATATTTTAACTATAAACAATCAAGATGACAAGATACAAAGATACACATGAAAGCACAAAGTTGATACACAATATATATATGAAGCAAAGAAGACCAGTGCCTTAAAAATGGAGTCAAAAGAGATCAGTGTGCTTACATGTGTTTGGAATAAATGTTTTGCGATTGCATCTTGGTATGTTTTAAGTTAAAAATGAAGTATGAATTCTTTTGCATCTTTGGAATTCTTTTGCACCTTTTAGGACAATTGGGTTAATCTAATACATGATACACATAATTTTTAATAGGATATGGATAAATATACTCATAATACTCATCTTCTCAACTTATAAGCTAAATCCAAATGACATGATAAAACCATAATTATATGCTATATTCTCTCGTTATTTTGATTATATATTAAAAATCTCTAAACAAAAACAAAGATCACTAAAAGAAATAAAAAAAGAGATGGGGTTATTTAATTTCAAGTCTACTGCTTGCCACTTTAATGTTAAGATTGATTGCACCATGAAAGTGTAATTTTCAAGTAATGAAGTGGTTGAAATAGGAAATTTTCAGGTGAAATCACTCTAAAATTGAAATTGAATTACATTTTGGCAATATTTAAACATTTAATATCTTCCTATTATTTTGGCATTGAAGGATCACTTGGTGTTGTCACTAAGATGTAGGTATGACCATTTGTTGGAAGAAATTATGTACTCTCAATTAAATTATTCATCCTTACATTTTAATCGTTCTAATCCATGTGTATCTAGTTAACTCAAATCTTAATTTGAAATCTTTTGTGGATGTGCCAATAGATATGTACAAAAAATAATAACAACAAAACCCATAATAAAATTTCACACCAGCATTAGGATTTTTTTAGATTTCCTTCAGTTCCAAAAATGTGGACACCTATCTATCTCAACTATATTATTCATAGTTACATTATGTTAAAATTTCAATCTTCATAAAAGAAACTCTGTAACATCATTTATATTGATGAATTTGCAAGCAAAACTTGGTAAGTATTAATCTTGTCTTTTTTGCAAGCAATACTTTTTGGTTAGCATTGCCATTCATTTCAGTTTGTTGCATCATACCATCTCCTTCTCCGTGAGATTATGAGATAGTGTCACTTCTGGCTTGTACGTGGACGATACTTGAGTTTTATCGATGGTGCATTTTTTTCTCTTTTGGAGTTTGTGAGTTCAATGAATAACATGACACTTTATGGGTTGTCTCCCCCCCCCTTTTTTTAACAGAAACTATGAAAGGTTTAATATTAAACAGGCTGTGCACAACCATACATTACAAAAAAGCTTTCTCTGAGAGTTCATGCTGTTTTGAAAAGGAAAAGGCAAAACAAGGCCAAAGAGATGACCATACAAAGCCAAACAGAGTTTTTACATAGCTTCTAGAGACAGAGGTAGTATATACCCTAATAAACTGATGATTAAGAAATAGACAAAAAAACATGGACTATAAAAACCATTAAAAGTTGCCTAGTTGCTTCAATGGCTGAACAACCAATTCCTCCTCCATAAGATAGACTGCCCCTACGGGATTTTCATTTTCTTGACTACCTTGATTCATGTTTACCAAACGTTGGAAGTCCTCCTGAATCCGGTCCACCTTACCCATTATTTCTTTGAGATTCATCTCTGTGTCGTCAATCCTGGAGTCATGGTTTCTGATCTGATAAGAGGTGTAACTAACCACCTCCACCAGATTCTTGATTTCTTGAGTAGTCTCTTTGTTGTCCATGATCCCAATAGTCACCATTTCGTATAGACGCCTTAGATTTTTCTTCAAATCAGCAAGACCGGCATTTTCGTTTGCATGGTCCATTCTGTTTTGTCTATAATTGGGATTGGCAAGAGTTAATCTAGAGAAACTACTGTGGAGATCCCTTGTTGAAACTTCGACCACTTGAGCTTGCTCACCACAAAAAAGACCACTGAGGACAGAATTGAGAGTGCTAAATTCCTGCTGAAGAGAGTCACTTTCTTTCTGGATGCGACAAGAGAGAGTGCCGACCGCTCCTTCCTTCCACCCAGAACACTTACACCCAAAAATTGAATTGTTACCTGCTATGAAAGGCTGACCTTCAATAGGAATGTTGAACACAGCGCCTGAGTTTAATCGCCACAAAGGACCACCGGCTTGAGAAGAGCAGTAACAAGTTAAGAAAGCAACTAGAGCCAACCTTTCCTTGATGAAGACCTTGGTCAGAGGCAAAGACTCCCATGGAATTCCCTGAACAATGCCTTCATCGACACCAGAAATGACAGCAAGCAGAGTCCTCTCCAGAGAATAAACAGAGCGAGAGGAGAGCACACCGTTTGCAAAAGGAGCATGGAGATATGGGAAACTTCTGGAGGAAGCCATATTGAAAAGGATGAAGAGACCTGGAGCATGCGACCTGGGAGTGCAATAACGCCGAGGGATATGGCTCATTAAAGCAGCAAGGATCAAGGTAAGGCCAGTGAGGAGTGGAGACCACGCGTCGGCAAGGAGGAGAGCATGTGTGCAATGAATTAAAACCTTTGAGCCTTCACAAAATTTGATGGGGTGGGTAGATAAGGGGGGGTGATACCACAAGTTCATTAGGGAATGGGTTTGGTGTTTATGCCTAAACCATTGAGGCAATAGTGACCTTGAGGGAAGGAGGCCCCTACATTGGCCAAAGCATCTGCTGCGACATTATTTGCACAAAGAATGTGATAGAATTCATAATTTTTTGATAGCAAAGGGATGATTTTATCATACACCTGTTGACACTTTATGGAGCCTGAGGTGTATCCATTGATCATTTTATAAATGACATGTCTTGAGTCTTCAAATATCGTTGTCCTAGAGAGATCAGTATTAGCTAGAATTTCCATTCCATGTAAGAGAGCCATCCACTCGGCCTCGTTGTTAGTCTTATGGCCTAGACCCCAAGCAAAGGTTTGTTCAGTTTGTCCTCTGGGATCCAGAAGGATCCCACCCTCACCTGCCACCCCTAAGGTTGTCCCCCTTAATACATATTACTTTGCCTCTCTTATTCATAACTTCGAAGGAGCCCATCACAAAGTTCAAGGTGGTGGATGTATGTTGCTTGGTGCAACTTTGTGGACCTTTTTGAAAGAGATTGAGGTGCTTTTGAGGTAAAAACGGTCTCGTTGATGGAGATCTTTTAAAATATTATTGATCCTCATATGAGCGAAGGAAATTTTTGGAGGCTCATCATGGGCATGGTATAAGCACCTTTTGGGTTTTCTTCTTGGTGGTTTTATGAAAGATCCTTTTGGTTACCAAACAAGTTACCATATGGAAAATGTTTTTTTGTTACTAGGTGGACATGAAGTAATTGGAGAAGGTTCTTGAAGTCATGTGTTGCAAAGTGGACCAAGTGGACTTCATTGAGTGTTTCCAACCCCTTGGTTGGATATTGCTTATTAGTTGACATGAAAGTTATTAACATTCCCGAAAACAACCATAGTCAAGTTTAGTTTCCTTTTTTATCCATTTCACCCTCCAACAACAACCTATGGGCGTATTATTGCACCTTTTATGGGAAATTGTTAGTTTTAGACACTTTTGTAATGCAAAACGTAAAAAACATTTCATTTTAAATGGAATTTGCCACTTCCACAAATATTTATACCATCATTTTTGTACATTACTGGAACTATTTTGAAATATAGTTTGATAAATAGTGATGATTCCCTATGGGTTAGCAGACCAAATAAGAGTATCTCCACTTTTCTCAGCAAAAATTCAAGATTTAAATAAAAGTATGAAACCTGTACAAATGATATTAAGGTAGTTTTTGTAGTCGTCTAACCATTGTTGTAACGGAATCCATAACCACTTTGTCCGTTACGTAGCTAATGGGACTTCATTTTCAATGAATGGGCTCTATGACAAGATGCTTTAGGGTTTTAAATTCATCCATTTTGATGTATCCACATTGCATTTTTCTGTTGCTTTAGAGTTCTCTTTTTTTCACACAGGAAAATATAACTTTTATAAAACTGTGTCTTAAAATCAACATCGCCTTGTTACATATTATCAAGAGGTCATCATGATCATACATTCCATATTCTCAAAACCCATCAGATATACATACTGCAAAAAATATCATTCGACACACAACCAAAATACTTGCAATAATTAAATGTATCATGTCAAAAAAGAAAACTATCAAGGCCGAAAGTGACTCAGTGTAGCTGTAAAAAACCAGAGTCTGTCACCGAGATGCCAAAGTTTTCTTCCCATCTTATAAAACTAGATCCCAAACCTATGGCTCTTTTAGATAGGCCATCTGCGAGATCGTTATATTCTCTGTATATGTGTTGAAAAGTAAGGGATCTGAAATCTCTGAATAAATCTTTAACTCTGGTCATCCAGTGTTGTCCCAATCGATGATGACTTTAGAATCTCCACTGATATGAAGGGACAAAAGGTTTTGGTGCTTGGAGAAAAACAGTAGCCCCCATAGGGCCAACAACTCTGAATTTGTTTTTGTCCCATAACCAGTGTCCATGAGAAGCCTGAAAGAAATTATCCTATCCACGTAGATAACAAAGCCTGCCCCACAGGCACCCACATTGGCAGCTCCATCAAAATAGCCAACGATACCTTCACAGACATCGGTGGGGGGGCGGATGTTTCTAATCATTGCAGATCTAGGAAAAGACACAGAGAGTGAGGAAGATGAACAAACCTCTGTAATGATGCAAACCCTTGTAACAGGAAGATCTTGAAAAATATAGGTGTTTCGGTCCTTCCAAAATTCCAAAATGAGAAGGAAAGGAATGCTGAGGGGTAGTCCTGTTGACCTCTGCCAATGCTCAAAATTTTCCACTAAAGAGGGGTATTCCCAATGCCATGTACCCCTGAGCTGGGTGCACGTATCCTGTCCAACCTGTTTGGAATACAGGACATGCTCCAAATATATGCTCCACCGTTTCAAGGTTTTCGAGACAAAAAATGCATCTCCCAGGACCCACGAACCCTTGACGTTGTAGGTTGTCCCATCTAATAATTTTTGAATGGAAAGCCAACCAACAGAAATATTTAATCTTACTCATGATTTTTAGTTTCCATAGATCCATATACCACCCTAGATCCTCCAAGTCTTCCAAATTTTTGAGAGACACGTTATATGCCAAATCCGTTGTGACATTCCCCGACTGACTGTTTACCTTCCATGTAATTTTATTAGGACTATTGTTTAGAGAGATGCCAGTCTCAAGAAGAGAAGCTTTGAAAGTGCTCCATTCGGTTTATAGGTCCCTGGAAAGACCCAGATTCGAAGACGATAGCCAATTTGGAAGATGCGTATTCGGCTGGACAAAAACCTGTTTAAGAAGAAACAAATTTTTGTTATGTAACCAATCCAGTAGAGGATGTGACAGGGAGGATCTAGGTATGCCCAAAATCGGGTCCAGGACAAGGTAAATCAAATTTCCACATCCAGGAAGCCAGCAAAGATCAGTCATGATAATGGGCAAAGATGAGAGCAAACTAAGCCAAAATGGTGAAGCCCTCTCCTATTTAAAATTGGCTCTGTGTAACCAAATCTCTAATGACATCCGTGCCATATAATTGTATTTTATAATAAGTCCCCACAAACCATCTTGATGTAGAGCCCACCACAAGTTCTATGAACACAAAGACAAATTGAAATGTTTCAGATATTTTATCCCCCAGCCGCCCCAACACTTAGGTCTTGGTAGAGATTTCCAATTGGCCAAGTGGATATTTTTCTTGTCAATCACACCCATCCATAAAAAGTGGAACACTATCCTTTGAAGATTCTGTAGGATCCTGGTAGGGAGAATAAACATTGACATCTAGTATACAGGTATCGATTGAAGAACTGAAGTGTCCAAAATTACCTGACCACCCAAGGATAACCATCTAGGTACCAAACGATTAACTCAAATATGAAACTTCCTCACAAGCCAATACCAATCGCCACAACAATAGTTGTTTGGCCGAAGGTGAAAACCTAAATAGGTGAGTTTTTCACCAAGAGGTTTCCAGGGAAAGGAAAAGATATTTCTCACCAAGGAGATAACCTCTTGTGAAATATGCATGAAGCCGAAATCCAATTTTCTCACGTTGATAGACATACCAGGAGCTTTACAAAAAAGATCAATCAGAGAATTGAAATGCATCCATTTCTGTAGATTCTCGTCCCCAAATAGCAAAGCATCATCCACAAAGACAATATGCGTGAGATACAACATTCTAGTCACTTTGCATCCCTTTATCTTCTTTTCCTTCTTTGCCTGGGAGATTATAAGACTCGACCCTTCTATGATAAGAAGAAACAAGTAGGGGGATAGATGGCACCCCTGCTAGACCCCCCGGGAGCCCCAAAAAGTCTCCAAAGGGACACCATTGATCAACACCTTATAGTTGGCAGAGGTAACACAACTCATAACCCAACGAACCACATCAAAAGGAAGACCAACCTATAAAAGAGTTAACCTGAGCATAGACCAGTTAACTTTGTCGTATGCCTTCTCTAAATCAAGCTTCAGGGAAATGGCTGGAGATCGTTTAGTATTCACCAAGTGAAGTCCTTCCTGTGCTATCCCATCAACATCCATAATTTGTTAATCTGGTTAGAAAACTGTATTGTTCGGCCGAGATGTGAGAGCCAAGGAAGGGCTTAATCTTCTCCGCAATAATCTTGGACACAACCATATAGAGAAAGTTACAGAGAGTGATCAGTCTATAGTCACCAAAGGATTTAGGCTTGTCCACTTTAGGAATCAAGGTCAAGAAAGTACTATTTAGAGAGTCTGGGGTACAACCATTCAACCGAGAATCCTCCACCACCTCCACCATTTCCTGGCCAAACAGATCGAAGAAATGAAGGTAAAATTCAACAGTCTAGCCATCGAGCCCAAGACTCTTGTCTTTGGCAAAGTGTCACAGGGTGGATTCCACTTCTTTGATAGTGACAGGACCAGAGATTGTCCAGCCATCCTCCTCCAAGAAATAAGTAGGAAATAGTTTCACAATATCAAGCTGATTAGTGATGTTAAAACAGTCTGGCTCCCGATATAACTCAGAGAAATAGTTCCTGGAAATCCTCTTGATGGACCCCAGATCAAAAACTATGGTATTACCTATGTCCTTAGCTTCCTAGATAGAGTTGGTGACCCTTATCCTGTTAGCAAAATTATGAAAGTAGTGAGTGTTTTCATCACCAACGAGAAGCCAAATTTCCCTACTTTGCTGGCGGAGAGTCTCTTCCTTATGGGTGAGAATTTTTGTTCTGTCAGAAAGACAAGATTTAAGAGCTGTAAAAAGTCAGAACCAGGATTGATCAAAAGGGAATTCTCGATGGAGCAAATTTCCTTTTCTAGTCTATAGATGTCCGAGCTCATTGATTGTTTCTTTGCCTTTTCCCAACGTCTTACCACTGGTTGAAGCATCCTTAGTTTGTGTAAAAAGGGTTTCATAGGGCTCGCGGAAGAGGAAGAACCAGATGACATCAAGACCCATTCTTCCCTAATCAGATCATTAAACTCCACCTCCTAGAGCAAGGTGGGATTGAACTTAAAAAGGTACGTGAGGTCTTTGTTGAACTCCAATTGGAGTATAATTGCCTTATGGTCCGAGACACCACTGGATAGGTGCCAAGATCTATAATTTCCCAAAGCCCCACATAGTTCATTTGCCATGAAGTATTAGTCTAATCACTTTGCAATAGAGTGTGTTCCAGTCCTCCCATTATACCATGTAGGCAAAACTACGGTCGGAGCAATGTCCTGTAGATTAGAATCCTTAACTAGTGAAATGAAATAATCTGCCTGTGGACCACAAGGTCTGCCAGCACCCCAGACCTCATCAGCTGACCAAGTGAAGTTCAAATCCCCTGCCAATATGAGAAAAGGGAGATCAAGTAACCCACAGGATTTAACTGAATCCCAGAAAACATGGTGATTATAATAAGGTCCATAAATGTTTAGTAGAGAGACAGGGTGTTCAAACCCTAGTAACTTGCCCTGAAGCAAAATACCCGCCATAGAATCAAAGGCTTGGAGCTCAGCCAGCTAAGGGTTCCAAGCAGCAAGAGTGCCCCCCGACAACCCTAAAGCATCCCGCACACAAACCTTCCTATTTGGTCACAAGCGTAAGAATAAGTCATAAGCACGCGCATAAGATGTCATAGTCTCTTGTAGGAACACCACCACGGGAGAGCATTGGTCTAGTAACCTCTTAAAGGCGGCACATTTTGTCCTCCATCTAGCCCTCTGATATTAAAGGTGAGGAAATTTATCGGTTAACCAGAGAAGGGGCTGAGATTTCTCTAAGAACCCGACAACAATTGACATTACATGAGGGCGAGGCCAAGGGAAGATCTCTGTTGTCCATTGAAACAACCTTAGGGTTTATAAAAGACTGTTCGTGAATGGAGTCTTTGAGCCCCTTCATATTTCCCTTACCAATTTTATTTGGTTTGCGGATGGATACATTAGCCATACAAGACGAAGAGAGGGGAAAGATATCATATGGAGGGGGATCATCGACATCGTAAACTTTAAGTGGTGGAAAAGAAGCCAATGAGGAGATAATCAAATCTCCACTGACCACAGGCGAAAGAGGTATATCCAAAGGCTGGTTGGGTTAGTACGTATCATCAGGAGATCTGTTAGAGAGAGGCGAGGATGACAAAGAGATGTTGAGGTTGTTCCCAAAAGAGAGAGAAGGTGAGACTGGGTTTTCCCCGATACCCATGGAAAGAGAAACCAGATCCCCCCCGAAACCCGGTATATAGACAGAGCAGAAGTAGGAGGGGTCTCTCTACCACCAACAAGAGTACTAGGAAGAGATGTATCCAAGGAGGGGTGAATCAAAGACTGAGCGAAAGGGTCATCTAAAACAATCAACACCGCTAAAGAGTCAAGTATTTCTTTAGCAGAAAGAAATTTCAATAAAAGGGGGATATGGTTTGTGAAACTTTAATATTATCAACAGTATATTGATTATCATATATTTATCGATAAGTGATAAGTTTTTTAATTACAGATTTGTTTTTATTTATTGATGTGGTTGGGTTGGTTATTTTAATATTTAATAAAAATTAAATATTTACACAGAACTTTAAAAAAATTGATAATTATTTTAGTTTTTAAATTAAAAATAATTAATATACTAAAATATTTAAAAAACTTAAATACTAACTTATTATAAACTAATTTTTAAATAAATAATAATTATTATTCCTACTTTAAATTATATAATTTATAAAAAATATAATAATGAATCCATTCTTAAATACAAACATTATGTATCATACAGTTTGGTTGGAAAAATGCCTTTATGTTACAAGTAATAATATGTCCTTTTATTTTTCAATACGATGATTATTAATAGGACTTGTAAAATACATTTTTCTTGTGAAAATTTAAAAATACAACTAGAGTATTGAAGAAGATCACTTACTTTTCACTTTTGAAGTTGACTCATTGGTATTTTTGAGCAAGTGATGAACAAAAGGAAACAACTCTGAACCGCGGCTAGGGTTTTCCTAGCTGCCTCCTCCCGTCGAGCAGATCATCTCCCGCCTACTGCGTTTTGTTGCAACCTTGTTGGGTATGCAGATTCGGCTCTACCCGGTGGTTCAAGGATTTCCTGGTTATGGCTTCTCATGACCAGCTCCTAGCCTTCAAGGCCTTAGTTCAAGCAGCCGCCCCTCCGACAGCCTCTTAGGCCCCCTCCAATTTTGTGAAGAAGATAGAAGAGATCCCCTCTCTAAAGCTCTCTCCTTCGGATCCATGTCGGAAAGCACTCATACTCTCAAAGAAATCCCTCATCGGTAAGTTTACATGGTTGTGGCCCAGCCCTAAGGTGGTGGCGCTCTAGATTTTGGAACATTGGAACCCTATTTTGCAAGGACAGCTCTCTCTCTTTGTAGCTGGTAGGGTGTATTTTGTTTTCCTGTTTATGAATAAAGAAGAAATAGTCTTCTAATCGGGCCCCTACTTCATGGGCTTGAGAGTGTTGTTTTTAGCTCCTTGGCCTATGGGGTTTAACCTAGAAGCATAGATGACAGCTGCTCTAGTATGGGTAAGACTCCCAAACCTCCCACTTCATCTTTGGGGAAAAATCACTCTTGTGGACATCGGTAATAAGCTAGGGCACTACCTAGATAGTGTAGATCCTAAAGGGGGTCAGTTCAGATGTGCCCGCATTTGCGTAGAGGTAAATCTAGAAAAAGGGCTTTTGGAGGCCCTAAAGCTTACTTTAGGAGATTGGAGTCACATTCAAGAACTAGACTATGAGCAGATTCCATTCAAATGCAGCTTTTGTCATGTATACGACGACTTCACCAAAACTTGCCCCAAGCTTGCAGAATCACAGAAAATAGCAACTCCTCTGGCTCCCAAAGATACAGAGTTCCAAACGGTCATCCATAGACGGCGACCCCCTCGAAGAAAGGAGCCTCAAGCCTCACAGCACAAGGGCTCATCTCAAGATCTGACTCCTCTCGTAGAATCTCCTCCGTCGGAAAACAAAAGCAACTTTGAAGTTTTGTAGGAACTCGAAGATCCAGAATTGGAAGCAGCAGATGACTAAGCACAGGCTGTGCCCTCTGGCCCCTCGAAGACAGTTATTTCCGCTCCTTCTATGAAAGAAGCTTCTCC
The DNA here is from genome assembly GCA_001517045.1 of Pseudotsuga menziesii. Classification (NCBI taxonomy): domain Eukaryota; kingdom Viridiplantae; phylum Streptophyta; class Pinopsida; order Pinales; family Pinaceae; genus Pseudotsuga; species Pseudotsuga menziesii. Next base: position 30,074 of record LPNX010707911.1, read on the forward strand.
AGGACCTGCTCCTCCTAATCCCCCCCCAAGTGTCAGGTCATGAGGCTCCAACCCAAGCAAGATTGGCGTCCTTAGTTCCTTCATCCGGATCAAAGGGAAACTTTGATTCTCAAGACTTTACAGCCCCTTCTCCTCCCCTCACTAGAGGGCGAAAGACCAACAAAGAATGCAGGGAAAAGGAAGTGGCCTCAAACATTTTCTCGGGCTCCCAGAAGCGATTGGACCCTTTCATTAAGGGGCATCTCACCTCTCCTTCCATTTAATGCTTTGCTTTTGCACTTTTCTCTGCTCACAATTCATGAGAGTTTACTCTTGTAAGCATTCATTTTTTTCATGAAAAAGCTCTAGAAGCAAGTGAGATATTTCTCCCAAAGTATTCATAAGAACGCTGACAATACTGTTAAAGGTCATCAGACCTCTTTCATCTGCACCTCCCCTTTTGTAAGCTTGGCTGAGCTACAACCCTTTTAAACTAATACAATTTTTATCTGTTTCTATTCATATATATATATATATATATATATATGTCCTTCCATGTAATCTTAATGGATACTTTTGTTAAAAAATATGTCATAGTTTGTGAATTGTGATATTATTAATAAGTTTGTATTAATAATGGATATTTTTGTTAAAAAGATATGTTAAAGTTTGTGAATTGTGATATTATTAATAAGTTTGTATTATTTACTTATTTGGTGTGAGATGTTAAATTTAGTTAAGATTATTATTAAACTTTATGATAATTTAAATTTTTGGAATCATATGATTTGTGAAATTTTTTAGAATTTAAATTTACATTAAGATTTAATAAATATATATAAATTAAAGAGTTATTTTGTTAAATATTTTTAAATTAAAATTATTAATTTAATTATTTTTTAATTTAATTTAATTTTTAATAAAATCAATATAACTAGTTTAAATATTTCTCAAAACAATAAAATAAATAAAACCTAAAAAACTCAACCTTCTAAGCTAAGTAATGATAATGGAGTAAGTAATGATAATGGAGTAGTTCTTTAAAAAAAACCATAACCTCAAGTGGATACTGCGCACTACTTCCAAGCAAGGTAGGAATTTCAAATGGCAGACACCTGCCAAAATTGCCGGTAATAATCAAAATTTGAAACTTTTTCTATATTCTAAACCAGATTTTGACTGTTTTCATAAAATTTTAACTGTATATGACGGGTAAATTGATCCATAACGGGCATTCACCCGTCAATTTCCATCCCTGCTTCCAAGAATCCTCCTCTTGAGATGGAGAAAATAAGAAATGCTACAATTTCTCCTTTGTTGAACCATAAAGTGAACTCAAACTTTAAGTAATTTTTTAACAAATCCAAAATTCAACTATAATCTATTAAAATTAGCTTTTGTCTTAATAAATATGAACTTTATAAATCCAAACAAACAATTTATGTATTTAATATTAAGAATTACTTAAATATGTTTAACCATAACACTATAAATCACAAGTTTAAGCTAAGAAAGATTTAAACTATACTATCAAATTCAAAAAAAAAATCCCACAATGTTTTAATAATAATAATAATAAAAATACAGAATTCATTGAAAATGTAACACGTCACTCATGAGTATTGTAACTAAATTGTAATGAGTATGATGGGGCTGCTGCAGGGAATCTTGGTGGAGCTGGCTTTGTGATACATTTGAGTGCTTCATACTTTATTAGCTACTCTCTGGGCTGTGGCAGAAGCACAAATACTAGATCTGAGCTTCTGGCTCTGTGGGCTCTTCTTGTGGTTTCCAATCATCTGGGGATCCCTCTCCTTACTATATATGGTGATTCACTTGCCATTATTTCTTGGGTTAACAGAATTGCATCACTAAACGCCCCCCAATTGAGTCACTAGTGTGATGACATTCTATCTTTGCTGCAACATGTTCCTTCAGAGACCATCAAGCATATTTATCGTGAGCATAACCAGCAGGCTGACAGTCTCTCTAAATAGGCTCTATTGTTGGACCCCGGCTATCGGAACTATACTGAATCATTGGATGGTATGGTCATTGATCATGGGAATTTTCAGCTTTTTTAGCTTGTGCTGGGCTTTTGCCCTTTCTCTTTTCCTTGGCACGTATATCTATGTATGTTAGAACTGGTTTTTAGCTGACATTGAAGAGTCTTTCAACATTCTTGTTATGCTCAGGACTAGTAAGTTTTTTGGTCATTTTCGATCTCTATTTCAGCAAGATTTTCTGACCTGTTTTAACAGGAATGATGAGAAAAGTTTGCCCTTGGCAGACTTTATGCTTTTCTGTGCCCATGTTTTTTTTTTCAGAGGAAAAAATACCAGCCTTTGTTATTCATAAGAATCAAAAGACAGACTATACAATTACTATCTTCTTGACAGAAAGAAGGAATAGTATCTAGTTCATCACATAGACATATAATAGATATTTCTGCATATCATCTAGCCAACAAAAGGAACAAAGTCTGATCGTAGAAGACTTTTTTCATCATCCCTGATATATCAGGTCAGAATATGCTGTAAAATTGAAGGTGATCCTCAAACATACATTCCTGAGCAAGACCTGCTAGCTGATAGGTCTCCAACAAATCAGACAAAGAAAAGTAAATCAACTGCTAAACATTCATATGCTGAAAAAAATATGATAAGAATCAACAACTAAAAGAGAGTAAATTGGCCATGTTCAATGACCATCCCATCCAAAGATTCAAAGAAGTGTCCAGATCCCATATCCATATTCAGAGCCTGCTTTGAAAGCTATCCATTCCTCATATGAACCCATACCAAATAAAATCACATCATCTACAAATAATAAATGGGTGAGAAAGAGATGAGGTGAAATCTTGATTCCTTTTATTTTACCATTTCTCTTGGCATCTTCAATCAGAAAGCTAAGACCTTCAATAACCAAAATGAATAGTAGTGGGGACAAAGGGCAGCCCTGCCTGATTCCACGAGAAGCCGAAAAGAAAGTAGATGGGGATCCATTAACAAGGACAGCGAAGTTTGCAGAAGAGATACACCCCATAATCCAATTCACTCCCACAAGGGGAACCCCGATCTAGATAAGGATCAGACGGATGAAAGTCCAATTAACCTTGTCAAAAGCCTTAGTTAAGTCCAACTTGAGGATGAGAGCACATTTCCTTTTCAGTTTAACAGTATGAAGGACTTCCTAAGTGATGGCTACTGGCTCAAGGATCTGACGGTTCTTCAAGAATCCAAATTGCTAAGGAGAGATAGAGGAGTCTAAAAAGGGTTTGAGCCTCAGGGCCACAACTTTAGAGGTCAGTTTATAGCAGAGATTGCACAAAGAAATAGGCCTAAAGTCAGCAAAGGAAACAAGATGTTCGAATTTTGGAATAAGGGCTAAAAAGGTGGAGTTTGAGGATGGGGCAACCTTACCCAATAGTCTAGATGATTCCACCATATTGACAAGAAGAGGACCCAGCAAATCAAAAAAGGATAGATAAAGCTCAATCGGCCAGCCATCAGGCCCTGGGGCTTTATCTTTTTTGAAATTTTTTAGTGCCCTCTCGACTTCCGAAAGAGAGACAGAGCTAGTAAAGACCTTTTTTCCTTCCCCGGAGATATAGGATGGAAAAACACGAATAACCTTCAGCTGAGCAGATAGATTTGTCAAATGATCATCAGCAAAAATATTTTTAAAATAGCGAACCCCAAGAGCTTTGATGCTTTGGTCATCTGAGATCCAATTACCTTCTTCATCTTTTAAACTCCAGATGGCGTTTTGATTTTTATGAGCTGATGCCACAGCATGGAAATATTTGGTATTGGCATCCCCATTCACAGCCCAAGTGACTCTGCTTTGAAGTCTTGCAGAGCATATCTCATGATCCAATTGCTTTTGTAAATCAGCTTTAAGAGAACTCAATCTGCACTGCTGTTCATTATTTAAGATAGCAAATTGAGAAGAAAGTAAAAGAGAATTGATTTCCTCCTCCAAATAAACAGATTTATCCTTCATTTTTTGAGATTCCACTGTAGTCCAAAAATTCACCTTTTCTTTTAGAAGACATAGCTTGGATGACAGATTATTCATATCATCCAAAGAATCATCTGAATGGATAAGAGGTCATTCAGTACGGATCATATTAGTAAAATCCATATTCCCTAACCAAGAATGATTAAATTTGAAAGGGTATATGCAGGGATTATGTTGTTCTCTCCATTCAAGCAGAACAGGGAAATGATCTGATATCCAGCATCTATGAGCCCACACTCTATGTCTGGGAAGAGAGCTAATGAGCTGGTCCGATAGCAAAAAACGATCAAGTCTTTTGGAGATGCCTTCTTCCCCCATCCTACCATTCCTCCAAGTTGGGCCTGCATAAGATGGGGCAATATCCACTAAATGATGTTCAGAGAATAAATTAGAGAAAAAAAGACCCAGGGGGTCTAGTTGCGCTCTTGATCCCCAAATCTCAGAGGCATTTAATGTTAAGCTTAGATCACCAGCAAGAATAAGGTTAGGTATCGAAAGAAGGCCACCCGAAGCCACAGCATTCCAGAAAGTATCCCGATTAAGATATGGGAAAATTCTATTTGGGCCGGTGAAATACTCGGTTGTTAGGTCGTTGATAAAATAAGGCATTGGAATTTGGAAGGACCTTTGAACGGAGGATTGATTTAGCTTGATGGTGGCTCTATTGGTCAAGTGTGATTGGGCCTACCTAAAAGAAAAACCCCAGAATGTAATACCTAATGCTTTCATGGAGAAACTTTTTTTATTAACCCTAAATTCAACACCTATTTTTAGAATTGAATCATGTCCTCCCCACATGCTCAAATCAAAGTGATCAAACAAAGGCCCCAATTTTAGGTGGATTATGGATAGTCCCTCCAATGTATATCGATTTTATACCCCAATTTGAAGTGATCAAACAAAATCCCCAATTTTAGGTAGATTATGGATAGTCCCTCCAATCTATATCGAGTTTATCAGCCCTATCGAAAAGGTTAAGTATTTATTAGTCCACTACAAGGAAGAACTTTAAATTCTCCAACAAATATCACTACAAGTTGGGTGTCTAGGTGAGAGAAAACTGGGTATTGTTTTCCCAAGGTTTCCAGAGACTTTCAGAGATCATTCTTCGTTATGAGGGCGCTCAGGGCGTAGATCAGAGAGCCCATGGGAGGAAGAAGAAGAAGAAGAAGAAGAGGACTCAAGTCAAAAGGTGAGGTGAGTGAGGAGGGGAGACGTAATAGCGATATTTGCAAGAGAAACCCACTGGTGCTATAATGATGGGAACGCGCCTCTCTAAATCGTAGCCATTGTAGACATAGGAAACCCTCATAAACAGCTCGGGCGCAAGAGTTACCATGTAAGCATCCTGACAAATTAAGTAATGATAATATTCAGTTAGGTATATGACAAATTATTTTGATTCTTTTAGAGACGACTATATGCATATTGTAAAACCATTCTCTCTGGCTGGCCCTCCATTCCAGTTGGCTTTGTCTCTACTACCTAACCCCCTTCCTCCGATGAGACGGGTAGGCTAAGTGGCCTAGGTGGACTGTGGGAGACTGGGAGTGCTGATTCAAATGATTCTGACCCCAGTAAATGAATGGATATTGGAATAAATCCTAGAATCCTTGACTAACTAGTATAGGATATGATTCATGAGCACAAACAAAGGGCGGCGTGTTGCTAGCCTGCTACCAAAGATCTGTCATCCGAGTCTTGTGGTGGTCATAATAGAAATTTCTAGCACTGGGTGAAACCCTGGTCTGGAAACTTACATACCCATTGAACTAGGTTGGGTTCAAATCTAGCAAAGATTGCTCAATGCATTGTAAATTGCAACTTGTAAGTTGTAACAAAAAAAAAACACCATTAGTTTTTCCTTACAGAGCCTTGACAATGGAGGGTTATCAAATCAATTCACCATCCATAGATATGACTCATATGAGTATTTACTTTCACATCATATACTCAAATACTCAAGTGACTTGTAAGTTGTGAGATCACATGACTCGGTGAACAATAAGATGACAGATGGAAAATCGAGTTGGCAGGTGGCATCATCTCATACCAAGATTTAATGAAGTTGGTGAATCAGTAATGCATGCTAATGCCATTAAATGCTTTGAAAGCGAACATCTAATCTAGGCAGCCTAGTGGCCCACCGTGGTCCGTGTCGATTGGGAGTGAGATCCTCATCGACGATCTGAGTATTTTTTTAATTGTTTGTTAGACTATTTTAAACTTAAAAATGAAATCAGGTTAAAAAAAACACTGTAAAATCTAACACTGTTTTTGAAGATTTTAAAAATTCAATAAAGATTTCTGACAAAAAAAAAAAAATAGTAAAAACTAGCGAGAAACCGAGATAAAAAAATCCCTCTTTAGACCACTCGTATATGTATCTAGGGTTGTTCATCGGGATTCGGCGTTCTTTACGACTTAGTCCCTGGATACTGTTGTTACTCATCTTCTTTCTTATGGTTTTTCTCTTTTTCCTTTTGTTCGGGGATTTGTTATATCAAATACGATGAATAAGTCAATGCAAAAAGAGCAGCACGATATTAATGACCGCAACAATAAAAAAAATTAGATATCCTAAATGCTTTGCAGTTGTACTATCTTTTTATAATGCATTTTTTAATATTATAAAATTTTTAAATAACTATCATTACATTTAATTGTAAAAATAACCAGAATCTTCACTTTGAAGTTTGACGCTTAATGTGTCGATATCCTCACTTTGAAGTTTGTCGTTTAATGTGCCGATAAATGAGAATCTATATTTTTCTATTTTTTCAAATTAAATAAAAGAGTTTATAAAATATGGGTTTAAATACTTTTATTATTATTATTAATTTAAATCTTTTATTATTATTTATGCAATTTTTAAAAGTTTAGAAACAAATTTAAAATGATGTATCAGACTCATATTGAATAATTTGAAACATCATTAGGTGACATAACAAATGATGAGGAACAAATGATGAGGTATCTCATAAATACTATTTTATTTTTGAAAAAAGAGTATTTTTGTTATTCAAAATTGTATTAAAAAGTACAAATATGGTCTTCCGAGTATTGAGAGTATTGAAAACACTGGGTCTTTCATATCAATCTCAAAAACAAAAATATACAGGAAATACTATCAAAATAAAATCTAACCCAAAAGACATGTATCATGATTAACTAAATTCCCAAAAGAACTATAAGTCTCATTTCTTCAAAAGCTAAGAACTAGATTTCATAGAGATTTGTGGATCCATAATCAATTTGAGATTCATCCATTGGCCAATCTTCCCAAAAGAGCATGCCTTCTTTTCCTTCTAAAGCAGACTTCGAAAGATAGTCAACTTTATGGTTCTGCTCTCGATAAATATGTTGGAACGTAATATGATTGAAGTTTTTAAAAACTGAGCGGATCCTACTGCACCATGGTAATAAATAAACTACATTCAGTATATAGTCACCTTGTGCATTTTTAACAGTAACCTTGGAATCACCAAAAACCTTAAAATTCGTTATACCAAAGATAAAAGCCATCTTGCACAAGCACCAAAGAGCTAATAACTCATCCTTCATGTTAGAACCGATTCCACAATTTAGTTTGAAGTAAAAATAATGAGAATTGTTAATCAATAAAAATGCACCAACTGCACAAAGACCATCCTTTGTTGCGCCATCAAAGAATCCAACGACTCCTACAATCGAAAGGTCTTTCATGACCCTGGTCTTTACAACAATCTCTTTCTTCATTCCAAACTCATTTTCCAGATTCAAAATATGAGAGCAAATCAGATCCTAATCTTGTAAATGTTCATCAAAATTACAAGTGTTCCTCACAATCCATATTTTCCAGGAGATAATAGCAGGTAAAGTATAAAAACCCTTACAGTTTTTATACCAAAGGTAACATGCATGATCAACATTATCTCCTTTCGAGCTTCTGGGGATCTTGAGAGCAAGACAAACATTCTTCCAAATATTTGCACTGAAGCTACAGTTTATCAGCAGATGATCAACAAGTTATGCATCCTTTTTACATAGAATGCAAAAATTAGGCCCATACCATCCCTTTCTCATAAGATTATCCCATACCATCCCTTTCTCTTAGGTTAGTTTTGAAAAAAAATTGTACCTTTATGGTCGTCCGACGTCCATCCATCCAATAGAAATCCGACATATGTTTCCTCGCTGATGTCACACATACCTCACATTCATGTTGTTCAAGTTTCCAGCATATGGTTGTACATTTTTACCGTTGGCAATGTTTCTCGATATCTATCCTCCTTTGGCATGCCTGCAGTATTCCATAAGAGCATTGTTTTCCATAAGAGAACTGTCTGTTGAGGGTTTCATTCTTTCACTTACATGTTAATGGATTCGACGGCCTAGGGTTTGCTCCCTTACACTCGCTTGCTCATGGATTCGACGGCTTGGGGTTTGCTCCCTTACGCTTGCTTGCTCATGGATTCGCCAGTCTAGAGTTTATCTACCTACACATTATAAATGTATGTTATTGGGGTTTTCATTAATCCACACACATTCACACCCGTTTGCAATTTACGAGAAAGGAATGGCATGGAAAGGGTGATAGGTGTCTCAAGCCCACCAACAGCACCACCTCTAGGGCTACTACATAGGCTACGGAGAGGATCTTTCATACCGATGACTCCATCCCCGAGTTCGATGAAGCCTGTGACAAGTTCAAGCATATGTATCCCAAGTACAGGAATACATGCAAGGTGGATGAGCTCTGAAATGATGAATATGGTCACCTCGAGGATTGTTATAATCCTGAGAAGAAGGTATGTTTGGACTATTGTGGTTTTGGGTTATATTCATTTCTTCAGCAATGGGTTTGGGTTATTTTTATTTCTTCAGCGATTGTACTGTTGGGAATCATTTGGGCTTTCTGAAATCTCTACGAAGTTGAGCAATCATGCATTGTATCCAACTCCTAAAAAGGGACTTCAGAGCATGACATCGGGGATATAATCATGGAGTATGTGAGTATTCAAGAGAGTGAATACACCATGGTTTTGACTGTGAGTAGGGAATCTTCCTTCAGATTGTTAGCAGACTCATACCCTTTTTAGTAGAACCCCCGTCTATTATTGTCCATAGATGGGGAAGCACATACTTTCATAGACACAATGAACTATTGGTAGACTTTCAATATAAATATTCAGAGTGGTTGATTAATGTTAGACGACCATCGAGGGATTCTCAGCCATCGATGGTTCGGCCTTCTGAATCTTCCAGTTGTTTGTTCTTTTTTCCACTGACTCTTACCTGCATTTAATTCTTCCAGATAGGAATGAATGACTACCGGTGAAAGTTGTTGATCATATCTAGTGCAGTATAGTTACCTACATGAAAAAAAAGACCATTTGCAAGTATTTTTTAATGTATTTGTTTTTCAAAAACTCCTAATGAATGGATTTTCTGTTACACTACTGAACTTGGCGAATCAATAAGGATAGGGAGCATGGCTGAACTTGGCGAATCAACGAGGATAGGGATCATGGCATTATTAACGTTTGAAAGGTATGAAATCCTTCAAAGAATCTCCACCTTCACCTTCAAGAAACTATTGTCCATCTATTTCAATTCTACAGAATATGAATTTGATTGAATTATACAAAAGACGGTCTTGGTCCATTCACACAAAGTGCATGGCATTACCAAGGACAATCCTGACAACTCTTGAAGTTTTTGGATATGGGTTGTTTTGGATTCCTACCACTGCTGCCCTTTGGCTTGCTCCTTTTCCCCTTGCTGGATTCTTCAAGCTTAGATGGTTTTGCCTCAATTTCTTCATTGGTCTCATTTTTTTTACCTAATTTTACTAACAGACTTCGTTAAAAGGTGTGGACCTGCATATTATAATTTTTTCATTTTTCAAACATATTTGATATACAAAATCATAATAATTTTTTTTAAACTATTAAATTTTTTTAAACATAGTTATATACCAAAATTACAATAATTTTTTTAAACTATTATTATAATTTAAAAATGTTGTAAAACATTGAATGATAAATAATATTAATATTTACAATTTCTTGATACTAAGAAAATTAGTCAAAATAATTTTATTACATATTCGTGAAATATAATTAAGCAACTCGTATGTTAAAGATAGTACAAGTTAAAAAGGTAAGTAAAACATTACCTTTGAAATTACATAATGTTATATTCTTTTAAATTAAAAATAGGAAGAAAAAGTAAGCTTTTAAATTAAATAATGCACAGTCAAAGATAAATCACATTTTAAATTATTAAGGATATATTTATTTTTAAATAAATTTAAATCATATTTTAAATTATATCTTTTTTTTAATTTTTTTTAAATAAATTTTTAAATTGGTTAAATTAGCTTAAAATTAAATAAAGAAATTTAAATATTTTGAAAACAAAAAGTTAAGAGTAACTTTTTAATTGGTGAGAGTTATTATATTTTATTTAAATAGTATCAAATTGAAAATAAGATCATAAAAAATCCTTCCATTTGAAAAACTTTTAAATTCAATATAGAAGTTATTGAACCTTCTTTCTCTTTTTCAACTTGTACTTAATTTACATTCCATCTCAAGTTTCCATTGCACTAACTCACCTTTTTAAGTGGTATTGTCATTCTACTTATCAGAGTATGAAGGTGTCTATGTTTACCTCATTATAAATTATCAAATAAAGTGGTGTTGTTATTTTGCTTGTCTTGTAGAGGAAGGTGCCTACATTTACCTCATTACAATAGATTATATTCTTACACAATGCTCATTATCATGGAATTTGGGAGGAAATCCCAACATTTGGAAAGCATTAATTGTATGATTTTATTGCATTAAAAGTCACAAAATGTTTCTATAATTTAGTATGATAGAGATGTCTTCTTATATCACCATATGTTTTGGCTTAAAAACATGTATACCAAAAATAATAAGATTACTATATGTTAATTAAATATAGATAGAAATAGAAATACAACATCTTTACATTATATGAAAAGAGAGATTTAACATGCACATGTAATAGAAAAACTATTATATACATATATTTAAAAAGGATACAAAAGTTACACAAAAATATAAATACTATAAATGATATTTACATAAAATATTCTTTTGACACATATCTTAACAATAATCAAAAATATATTTTTACATATCCATATTTGCACAAATGTGAGTTTTATGGACTTCACTGAAACCACAAGAAATCTATATCCATTTTGAAGGATACAAAATATTACATATACATATACTGTTAACAAACCTATATCCATTTTGATCACTTTCCTAGCTTGATACAGATATATATATATATATATTTTTTAACAGAAACTAGAAAGAGGTATATATAAAAGGGGGTTGTGCACAGCCATTCAATACAAGAAAGAAAGCTTCAACAGTTTATGTACAACAAAATTGCTGCTCAGAATAGCTAACCATGGAACTGTCCAAAAAACCCTGCATACATACTGCTCAAAACTTCTGAAAATGCTAGAGGGGTATACCCTTACAAACTGCTTACACAACAGGAGACAAAAAAACATTTAGACATAGCTAAAGGGAACAGATTACTGAATGCCTCTATTGTTTCTAGGCTGGACAACAGATTCCTCCTCCATAGGAAGAACAGCTTCTGTAACTTCACCATTGACTCTGCTGGCCTGGTTCATTTCTATGAAACGCTGGAGATCTTCTTGTATCCTGTCCACTGTCCCATGGATTTCCCGAAGACTGCTCTCGTTGTCATCTATACAAGCATCATGATTGCTTATTTGATGAGAAGTATAGCTTACAGTGTCAGCCATTTTCTTTACCTCCATGCTTATTTCTTTGGTGTCCACGACATTGATAGCCAGCAGTT
>LPNX010707911.1:42250-101225 GCA_001517045.1 Pseudotsuga menziesii
ACCACCGAACGCGAGAGGGGGAGGACCTGCCACGGGAGGCCTTGGAGCCACCCTTCACTGACGCCCAAGACTACCTGCCATAGAAATCGCTGAATTTCATAGAGACCAGGGCTAGCAGAGGAGGTGTTCTGGAGTGGCATTCTGGAATCACAGAGAGATGGAGGACAAAGATAAGCGGGACGCCAAACGTGCCAGGGATAAATGCCAATTATCCAGGGCCTTAAGGCCATTAAGACTGAATCGACCGGGTGGAGGGAGGACCGAGGAGGAGGCCACGCGGCGGGGAGGATAGTGCTGAGAGTTAAATGCATGAAGCCGGCAAAGGACAAGGGGAAGGGGGGGGGCGAAATGGCACGAGAGAGCATGGAGCGAAGGGAGAAGGGGGAAAAAGGGGGAGGGGAAAAACAAAAACCATGGTGACCAAGGGAAAACCATAAGTCTAAGCCTATAATGACCAAGCAAGAGGGCGATCCAAAACTCAATGAGGAGATTAAGCCAAAGGGAGGTCTTCTTCATCATTACGGAATGAATTTGTGGAGGGGGGGGTCCCCATCTTGTTTAAAAATACCTTGCGGAAGAGAAGCCCCAATATTGGCCAAAGCGTCATCTGCACTGTTGTTTATCCGGAGAATATGCAGAGGCTCATAGGAGTGGTGCATAAGGGGTTTTACTTTGTTATACAGGCGACGACAATTAATTGCTCCCGAGGGGTATCCATTAACCAATTTGGAGATGACATGCTTGGAGTCTCCAAATATTAAAACCTTGCGATAGTTTTTAGCCTGAAGAATCTGAAGACCTTGTAGAAGAGCCAGCCATTCTGCTTCGTTATTGGTTTTGTTCCCTAATCCCCAGGCGAAAGAATGTTCTATATTTCCACCGGGGTCCAGAAGGACCCCCCCCGCTCCTGCCACCCCTGGATACAGATATTGTTAACATGGGTCTCTTTTGACTTTATCTTGGTTCTAGAATTGAGTACTCTTGGTAGATGAAGATGTGTTGGTGGGAGTGAAAAAAATCCTCAAATACCTTCCTTTGAAACATAAGCTTGCAACTTCTTGCTCACTCTAGTTTTCTTTTGTAACTGTTCAAATTTACAAACATTCCATTATAATAAGCAAATTTATAATACACAAATTTAAATATTCATACTTATATTAAAGTGTAAAAACCTTTACAAATATTACTAATTCCTAAAATGACTAATATAAAATGTTTGGTGATATATTTAAAAAAAAATTGAATTTATAAGTATTTTATATGTTTTTATAAAAAAAAAAACTGTGTTGTTTAAATAATTTTTTTCTATAGATGAATCTTAAAAAAAAAAATTAGACAATATTTTTTGGAAAATAGAAGGAAAATAAATTTATAAACCAAATTTGACTTCTAAATTTCCATGATAATAAATCATTAAACTAAGAATATTCTCTTATATATTTGGACTACTAATTTTGAATTTTCAAATATTATTTTCCCAATATAGAATATTATCATTTCTAATACACTTTCAGTGCTAACACTATCATGACATAAATAAGAATTTTGCATTCTTATGTAATCAATTATTATTATTATTGGTGTTTCATTTCTGTGTTATTTACTAGCAATACTCGCAAAATGTACAATACAACATTGAAGGAAAAAAGAAAAAGTATTTCTTTGGAATTCTTTTGCACCTTTTAAGACAATTGGGTTAATCAAATACATGATACACATAATTTTTAATAGGATGTGGTTAAATATACTCATAATACTCATCTTCTCAACTTATAAGCTAAATCCAAATGACATGATAAAACCATAATTATATGCTATATTCTCTCATTATTTTGATTTATATTAAAAATCTCTAAACAAAAACAAAGATCACAAAAAAATAAAAATAAAAAAAGAGATGGAGTTATTTAATTTCAAGTCTACTGTTTGCCACTTTAATGTTAAGATTGATTGCACCATGAAAGTGTAATTTTCAAGTAATGAAGTGGTTGAAATAGGAAATTTTCAAGTGAAATCACTCTAAAATTGAAATTGAATTACATTTTGGCAATATTTAAACATTTAATATCTTCCTATTATTTTGGCATTGAAAGGTGACTTGGTGTTGTCACTAAGATGTAGGTATGACCATTTGTTGGAAGAAATTTTGTACTCTCAATTAAATTATTCATCCTTACATTATAATCATTCTAACCCATGTGTATCTAGTTAACTCAAATCTTAATTTGAAATCTTTTGTGGATGTGCCAATAGATATGTACAAAAAATAATAACAACAAAACCCATAATAAAAGTCCATACCAGCAATAGGATTTTTTTAGATTTCCTTCAGTTCCACAAATGTGGACACCTATCTATCTCAACTATATTATCCATAGTTACATTATGTTAAAATTTCAGTCTTCATAAAAGAAACTCTATAACATCATTTATATTGATGAATTTGCAAGCAAAACTTGGTAACTATTAATCTTGTCTTTTTTGCAAGCAATACTTTCTTGTTAGCATTGCCATTCATTTTAGTTTGTTGCATCATACCATCCCCTTCTCTGTGAGATTATGAGATAGTGTCACTTTTGGCTTGTATGTGGACGATACTTGAGTTTTATCGATGGTGCATTTTTTTCTCTTTTGGAGTTTGTGAGTTCAATGAATAACATGACACTTTATGGGTTGTCCCCCCCTTTTTTTAAATAGAAACTATGAAAGGTTTAATATTAAATAGGCCGTGCATAGCCATACATTACAAAAAAGCTTTCTCTGAGAGTTCATGTTGTTCTGAAAAGGAAAAGGCAAAACAGGGCCAAAGAGATGACCATACAAATCCAAACAGAGTTTTTACATAGCTGCTAGAAACAGAGGTAGTATATACCCTAATAAACTACTGATTAAGAAACAGACAAAAAAACATGGACTATAAAAACCATTAAAAGTTGCCTGGGTGCTTCAGTGGTTGAACAATCGATTCCTCCTCCATAAGATGGACTGCCCCTGCCGGATTTTCATTTGCTTGACTGCCTTGATTCATGTTTACCAAACGCTGGAGGTCCTCCTCAATCTGGTCCACCTTACCCATTATTTCTTTGAGATTCATCTCTGTGTCGTTAATCCTGGAGTCGTCGTTGCTGATTTGATAAGAGGTGTAACTAACCACCTCCACCCGATTCTTGATTTCTCGAGTAGTCTCTTTGCTGTCCATGATCCCAATAGCCACCATTTCGTACAGACGCCTTAGATTTTTCTTCAAATCATCAAGACCGGCATTTTCGTTTGCATGGTCCATTCTGTCTTGTCTGGAATTGGGGTTGGCAATAGTTAATCTAGAGAAACTACTGTGGAGATCCCTTGCTGAACCTTCGAGCTCTTGAGCCTGCTCACCACAAAAAAGACCACCGAGGACAGAATTGAGAGTGCTAAATTCCTGCTGAAGGGAGTCACTTTCTTTCTTGTTGCGACAAGAGAGAGTACCGACCGCTCCCTCCTTCCACCCAGAACACTTACACCCAAAAATCGAATGTTACCTGCTATGAAAGGCTGAACTTCAACAAGAATGCTGAACACAACGCCTGAGTTTAATTGCCACAAAGGACCATTGGCTTGAGAAGAGCAGTAACAAGTTAAGAAAGCAGCTAGAGCCAACCTTTCCTTGATGAAGACCCTGGTCAGAGGCAAAGACTCCCATGGAATTCCTTGAACAATGCCTTCATCGACACCAAAAATAACAGCAAGCAGAGTCCTCTCCGGAGAATAAACAGAGTGAGAGGAGAGCACACCGTTTGCAAAAGGAGCATGGAGATATGGGAAACTTCCGGAGGAAGCCATATTGAAAAGGATGAAGAGACCTGGAGCATGCGAGCTAGGAGTGCAATAACGCTGAGGGAGATGGCTCATTAAATCAGCAAGGATCGAGGTAAGGCCGGTGAGGAGTGGAGACCACGCATCGGCAAGGAGGAGAGCATGTGTGCAATGAATTAAAACCTTTGAACCTTCACAAAATTCGATGGGGTGGGTAGATAAGGGGGGGTGATACCACAAGTTCATTAGGGAATGGGTTTGGTGTTTATGCCTAAACCATTGAGGCAATATTGACCTTGAGGGAAGGAGGCCCCTACATTGGCCAAAGCATCTGCTGCGACATTATTTGCACGAAGAATGTGATAGAATTCATAATTTTTTGATAACAGAGGGATGATTTTATCATACACCCATCGACACTTTATGGAGGCTGAGGTGTATCCATTGATCATTTTATAAATGACATGTCCTGAGTCTCCAAATATCGCTATCCTGGAGAGATCAGTATTAGCTAGAATTCCCATTCCCTGTAAGAGAGCCATCCACTCGGCCTCATTGTTAGTCTTATGGCCTAGACCCCAAGCAAAGGTTTGTTTAGTTTGTTCTCCAAGATCCAGAAGGATCCCACCCGCACCTGCAACCCCTAAGGTTGTCCCCCTTAATACATAGTACTTTGCCTCTCTTATTCATAACTTCGAAGGAGCCCATCATAAAGTTCAAGGTGGTGGATGTATGTTGCTTGGTGCAACTTTGTGGACCTTTTTGAAAGAGATTGAGGTGCTTTTGAGGTAAAAACGGTCTCGTTAATGGAGATCTTTTAAAATATTATTGATCCTCATATGAGCGAAGGAAATTTTTTGGAGGGTCATCATGGGCATGGTATAAGCACCTTTTGGGTTTTCTTCTTGGTGGTTTTATGAAAGATCCTTTTGGTTACCAAACAAGTTACCATATGGAAAATGTTTTTTTGTTACTAAGTGGACATGAAGTAATTGGAGAAGGTTCTTGAAGTCATGTGTTGCAAAGTGGACCAAGTAGACTTCATTGAGTGTTTCCAACCCCTTGGTTGGATATTGCTTATTAGTTGACATGAAATTTATTAACATTCCCGAAAACAACCATAGTCGATTTTAGTTTCCCTTTTTATCCATTTCACCCTCCAACAACAGCCTATGGGCGTATTATTGCACCTTTTATGGGGAATTGTTAGTTTTAGACACTTTTGTAATGCAAAACGTAAAAAACATTTCATTTTAAATGGAATTTTCCACTTCCACAAATATTTATACCATCATTTTTGTACATTACTGGAACTATTCTAAAATATAGTTTGATAAATAGTGATGATTCCCTATGGGTTAGCAGACCAAATAAGAGTATCTCCACTTTTCTCAGCAAAAATTCAAGATTTAAATAAAAGTATGAAACATGTATAAATGATATTAAGGTAGTTTTTGTAGTCCTCTAATCATTGTTGTAACAGAATCCATAACCACTTTGTCCGTTACGTAGCTAATGGGACTTCATTTTCAATGAATGGGCTCTATGACAAGATGCTTTAGGGTTTTAAATTCATCCATCTTGATGTATCCACATTGCATTTTTCTGTTGCTTTAGAGTTCTCTTTTTTTTCACATGGAAAAATATAGCTTTTATAAAACTATGTCTTAAAATTGACATTGCCTTGTTACATATTATCAAGAGGTCATCATGATCATACATTCCATATTCTCAAAACCCATCAGATATACATACTGCAAAAAATATCATTCGACACACAACCAAAATACCTGCAATACTTAAATGCATCATGTCAAAAAAGAAAACTATCAAGCCGAAAGTGACTCAGTGTAGCTATAAAAAACCAGAGACTGTCACCGAGATGCCAAAGTATTCTTCCCATCTTATAAAACCAGATCCCAAACCTATGGCTCTTTTAGATAGGTCATATGTGATATCGTTATATTCTCTGTATATGTGTTGAAAAGTAAGGGATCTGAAATCTCTGAATAAATCTTTAACTCTGGTCAGCCAGTGTTGTTTAATGCCCAGTCGATGATGACTTTAGAATCTCCACTGATCTGAAGGGACAAAAGGTTTTGGTGCTTAGAGAAAAACAGTAGCCCCCATAGGGCCAACAGCTCTGACTTTGTTTTTGTCCCATAACCAATGTCCATGAGAAGTCTGAAAGAAATTATCCTATCCACGTAGATAACAAAGCCTGCCCCACAGGCACCCACGTTGGTAACTCGATCAAAATAGCCAACAATACCTTCACAGACATTGGTGGGGGGGGGGCAGATGTTTCTAATCACTACAGATCTAGGAAAAGACACAGAGAGTGAGGAAGATGAACAAACCTCCGTAATGATGCAAACCCTTGTAACATGAAGATCTTAAAAAATATAGGCGTTTTGGGCCTTCCAGAATTCCAAAATGAGAAGGAAAGGAATGTTGAGGGGTAGTCCTGTCGACCTCTGCCAATGCTCAAAATTTTCCACTAAAGAGGGGTATTCCCAATGCCATGTACCCCTGAACTGGGTGCACGTATCCTATCCAACCTGTTTGAATACATGACATGCTCCAAAGATATGCTCCACCGTTTCAAGGTTCTCGAGACAAAAAATGCATCTCCCAGGACCCACGAACCCTTGACGTTGTAGGTTGTCCCATCTAATAATTTTTGAATGGAAAGCTAGCCAATAGAAACATTTAATCTTACTCATGATTTTCAGTTTCCACAGAGCCATATACCACCCTCGATCCTCCAGGTCTTCCGATTTTTGGAGAGACACGTTATATGCCAAATCCGTTGTGACATTCCCCGACTGACTGTTTACCTTCCATGTAATTTTATCAGGACTATCGTTAAGGGAGATGCTAGTCTCAAGAAGAGAAGCTCTGAAAGTGCTCCATTCGATTTTTAGGTCCCCGGAAAGACCCAGATCCGAAGACGATAGCCAATTTGGAAGATGCATATTCGACTGGACAAAAACCTGTTTAAGAAGAAACAAATTTTTGTTATGTAACCAATCCAGTATAGGATGTGACAGGCAAGATCTAGGTATGCCCAAAATCGGGTCCAGGACAATGTAAATCAAATTTCCACATCCAGGAAGCCAACAAAGATCAGTCATGATAATGGGAAAAGATGAGAGCAAACTACACCAAAACGGTGAAGCCCTCTCCTATTTAAAATTGGCTCTATGTAACCAAATGTCTAATGAAATCCATGCCATATACTTGTACTTTATAATAAGTCCCCATAGACCATCTTAATGTAGAGCCCACCACAAGTTCTTGGAACACAGAGACAAATTGAAATAAGGTTAGCTGAGATTCCGCAGTGAAGATTCATGGCATCTAATGGAGAATCTGCGGTGAGAAGATTTATTGTCGACGTTTCGAACCAAGCGCGGTTCATCTTCAGGACAAGGATATGCCTGGAGATTGTTCCTCTTTCATTGGAGTATTAATACAGAGATTGTTACTTTCGCTTGAGATGGCCGACAAGGTTTGTTTTGTCAAAGGTTTAAATTAGGGTTAATAATCTAGGGCTAATATCTTTTTTATTAGATTTAATTTAGGGCGAATAATCTTGCTACAAATTCTTAAATTATTAATTTTTTATTTTTTATTAAAAATATTTTAGAATTTATTAAAAAAATTTATAATGTGTAATTTGTTTTTTAATCTAATAATTATTTTTTTTTAATTTTTAAAACATTGTTCAATGTAGGCTTTATAAATCTAATTAATTAATTGAATCCTTATTATTTAACTATAATGTAATGTTTTTAATAAATTATTTAATTCTAATAAAATATTTAAACTCTAATACATTATTTTAATTCTTAAAATTAATTAAGGAAGGAGATTTATTAAAATATTTTGAAAATTTTTAATCTAATTAAATTTATTTTACAAAATTTTTAATTTAATTAAAAACTATTTTATTTATTTTATTTTTAAAGGCTTTTAACAAAATTTTATAAAAGTTTAATTATTAGGTTTTCTAGGGTAAAAATAAAGGGAGATTTTAGGGTGAAATAGGGTAAAAATTAGGGAAATTTAATTTCAAAATTTTTGATGTTAATTTTAAGTTTTTTGTTAAATTAAATTCAGTTTTTAAGTTTTAATTCTTATTTAGCTTGGTTAGGTTTGGCAACCATGATCGGTTAATGGACAGGCCGTCATCTCTGTTTAAGCATTTAGGGTTTTTAACTATCTCAATAGCCTCTCTAATTCTCCTCTTTGACCAGTTGTCGACTTGGGCTAACACCTGCATATCTTCAATTTTAATGGGGTGTTTTGTGTTATGTGAGTGTTCCGCTAAGGCTGACTTGTGGGTTCTATTAAGGCGGATATCTACACAGTGTTCTTTAACCCTAGTACGGATGGACCACCCTGTCTCACCAATGTAGGCTTTCCCGCATTCACAAGGAATGAGGTAAACCCCCTTTTTAAGACTTGGATCAATAGGATCTTTTACTGACCTAAGTAATTTTCTGATGTTGTTAGGTGGGGAAAAAATTGAGTCAATGTTCTTCTTTTTCAGGTGTTTGGCTATTTTGTCTATAGTCCCTTGAATGTAAGGGAGAAATGCCTTATGATCCCCAACTTTCTTCTCTCTAGAAGAGGCCTTAGCTCTGTTTTCCTGGGTTTTTGTAGCTCTTTCAAGGGCTTTGTTGATTTGAGTTAGGTTATAACCATTGCTGAGAAAAACATTGCGCAGGTGTTCTTGCTCGGATTCTAGGTGATCATTATCAGAGATCCTTAGGGCTCTAGTGAAAAGGGTGTTAAGGACCCCCAACTTCTGGTTTGGGTGATGGTGTGAGAGGGCATGAAGATATTGTTCTGTGTGATTTTTCTTCCTATAAACCTTGTGGGCAATGCCTCCATCTTGTGCTCTGATGACTAGTGCATCCAGAAAAGGAAGCTCATTGTTCTCTTCAAACTCTTTTGTGAATTTGATGGAATCATTTTGGCTGTTCAAATGATCAATGAATTTGTCTAATTCATCCTTCCCATGGGCCCATATTAAGAAGGTATCATCCAAAAATCTGGACCACCATTCAGGTTTTGGATTGGCAGTATTCAAGGCTTTTTGCTCAAAGTTTTCCATGAACAGGTTGGCTATAATGGGAGAGAGGGGGGAACCCATTGCCACTCCATAGGTCTGTTCGTAGAGTTCACCCATAAAACTAAAGAATGTGGAATTGAGACATACGCTTACGAGTTGTGAGGTTTCGGGATCAGTAAGACCTTCTATAACATTGATGGCTTCTTTGATGGGGATCATGGTGAAGAGGGACACTACATCCAAGCTCAATAGAATCTCATTCTCTTTCATATGTCTGTGTTTTATTTTCTCAATAAATTAAGAGGAGTCTTTAATGAATGAGCTTATGTTGCCTACTAAGGGTTTTAGTTTTTCTGCAAGGAATTTTGCGAGTCTATAGGTTGGTGAGCCTATGGTGTCTACAATGGGATGGAGAGGAACTCTAGGCTTGTGGATTTTGGGAAGAACATATATTCTTGGAACTAAGGGATCGAAAACAATGAGTTTTTTCGACAATAAATCTTCTCACCGCAGATTCTCCATTAGATGCCACAAATTGAAATGTTTCAGATATTTTATCCCCCAGCCACCCCAACACTTAGGTCTTGGTAGAGATATCCAATTGGCCAAGTGGATATTTTTCTTGTCAATCACACCCATCCATAAAAAGTGGAACACTATCCTTCGAAGATTCTATAGGATCCTAGTAGGGAGAATAAACAGTGACATCCAGTATACAGGTATCGATTGAAGAACTGAAGTGTCCAAAATTACCTGACCACCAAAGGATAACCATCTAGGTACCAAATGATTACGTCGATTCTGAAACTTCCTGACAAGCCAATACCAATCGCCACAACAATAGTTGTTTGGCCAAAGGTGAAAACCTAAATAGGTGAGTTTTTCATTAAGAGGTTTCCAGGGAAAGGAAAAGATAGTTTTCACTGAGGAGATAACCTCTTGTGAAATATTCATGAAGCTGAAATCCAACTTTCTCACATTGATAGACATACCAGGAGCTTTACAAAAAATATCAATCAAAGACCTGAAATGCATCCATTTCTGTAGACTCCCGTCCTCAAACAACAAAACATCATGCATCCATTTCTGCAGACTCCCGTCCTCAAACAACAAAACATCATCCACAAAGACAATATGTGTGAGATACAACATTCCAGTCACTTTGCATCCCTTTATCTTCTTTTCCTTCTTCTCCTGGGAGATTATAAGACTCGGCCCTTCTATGATAAGAAGAAACAAGTAGGGGGATAGATGGAACCCCTGCTAGAACCTCCGGGAGCCCCGAAAAGTCTTCGAAGGGACACCATTGATCAACACCTTATAGTTGGTAGAGGTAACACAATTCATAACCCAACGAACCACATCAAAAGGAAGACCAATCTGTAAAAGAGTTAACCTGAGGATAGACCAATTAACTTTGTCGTATGGCTTCTCGAAATCAAGCTTCAGGGAAATGGATGGAGATCGTTTAGTCTTCACCAACTGAAGTCCTTCCTGTACTATCCCAACAGCATCCATAATTTGTCAATCTAGTTAGAAAACCAAATTGTTCGGCCAAGATGTGAGAGCCAAGGAAGGGCTTAATCCTCTCCGCAATAATCTTGGACACAACCTTATAGAGAAAGTTACAGAGAGTGATCGGTCTATAGTCACCAAAGGATTTAGGCTTGTCCACTTTAGGAATCAAGTTCAAGAAAGTACTATTTAGAGAGTCTAGGATACAAACATTCAATCGAGAATACTCCACCGCCTCCACCATTTCCTGTTTCCTGGCCAAACAGATCCAAGAAATGAAGGTAAAATTCAACAGTCCAGCCATCGGGCTTGAGACTCTTGTCTTTNAATCGAGAATCCTCCACCGCCTCCACCATTTCCTGTTTCCTGGCCAAACAGATCCAAGAAATGAAGGTAAAATTCAACAGTCCAGCCATCGGGCTTGAGACTCTTGTCTTTGGAAAAGTGTTGAAGGGTGGATTCCACTTCTTTGATAGTGACAGGACCAGAGATTGTCCAGCCATCCTCCTCTGAGAAATAAGTAGGAAATAGTTTCACAATATCAAGCTGACCAGTGATGTTAAAATAGTCTGGCTCCTGATATAACTCAGAGAAATAGGACTTGGAAATCCTCTTGATGGACCCTGGATCAGAAACTATGGTATTACCTATGTCCTTAGCTTCCCAGATAGAGTTGGTGGCCCTTCTCCTATTAGCAAAATTATGAAAGTAGCGAGTGTTTTCATCACCAACGAGAAGCTAAATTTCCCTACTTTGCTGACGGAGAGTCTCTTCCTTATGGGTGAGAATTTTTGTTCCGTCAGAAAGACAAGATTTAAGAGCCTTCTGTAAAAAGTCAGAACTAGGATTGATCAAAAGGGAATTCTCGATGGAGCAAATTTCCTTTTCTAGTCTATAGATGTCCGAGATCATTGATTGTTTCTTTGTCTTTTCCCAATGTCTTACCACTGGTTCAAGCATCCTCAGCGTGTGTAAAAAGGGTTTCATAGGGCCTGCGAAAGAGGAAGAGGCAGATGACATCAAGACCCATTCTTCCCTAATCAGATCATTAAACTCCACCTCCTGGAGCCAGGTGGGATTGAACTTAAAAAGGTACGTGAGGTCTTTGTTGAACTCCAATTGGAGTATAATTTCCTTATGGTCCAAGACACCATTGGATAGGTCCCAAGATCTACAATTTCCCGAAGCCCCACATAGTTCATCTGCCATGAAGTATTAGTCCAATCGCTTCGCAATAGAGTGTGTTCTAGTCCTCCCATTATACCATGTAGGCAAAACTACAGCTGGACCAATGTCCTGTAGATTAGAATCCTCAAATAGTGAAATGAAATAATCTGCCTGTGGGCCGCAAGTTCTGTCGGCACCCCAGACCTCATCAGCTGACCAAGTGAAGTTCAAATTCCCTTCCAATATGAGAAAAGGGAGATCAAGTAACCCACATGATTTAATTGAATCCCAGAAAACATGGTGATTATCATAAGGTCCATAAATGTTTAGTAGAGAGACAGGGTGCTCAAACCCTAGTAACTTGCCCTGAAGCAGAATACCCACCATAGAATCAAAGGCTTGGAGCTCAGCCAGCTGAGGGTTCCAAGCAGCAAGGGTGCCCCCCGACAACCCTAAAGCATCCCACACATAGACCTTCCAATTTGGTCGTAAGCGTAAGAATAAGTCATAAGCACGCGCACAAGATGTCATAGTCTCTTGTAGGAACACCGCAGGAGAGAATTGGTATAGTAACCTCTTAAAGGCGTCACGTTTCGTCCTCCTTCTAGCCCTCTGATATTAAAGGTGAGGAAATTCATCGGTTAACCAGAGAAGGGGCTAAGATTTCTCTAAGAACCCAACAACAATTGACATTGCCCGAGGGCAAGGCCAAGGGAAGGCCTCTGCTGTCCAACGAAACAACCTTAGGGTTTATAAAAGACTGTTCATGAATGGAGTCTTTGAGCCCCTTCATATTTCCCTTACAAATTTTATTTGGTTTGTGGATGGATACATTATCCATACGAGACACAGAGAGGGAAAAGATATCATATGGAGGGGGATCATCGACATCATAAACTTTACGCGGTGGAAAAGAAGCCAGTGAGGAGTTGATAAAATCTCCACTGACCACAGGCGACAGAGGTATATCCAAAGGCTGGTTGGGTGAGGACGTATCATTAGGAGATCTGTTAGAGAGATGCGAGGATGACAAAGAGATGTTGAGGTTGTTTCCAAAAGAGGGAGAAGGTGAGACTGGGTTTTCCTTGATACCCATGGAAAGAGAAACCAGATCCCCCCTGAAACCCGATAAATAGATAGAGTAGAATTAGGAGGGGTCTCTCTATCCCCAACAAGAGTACTAGGAAGAGATGTATCTGAGGAGGGGTGAATCAAAGACTGAGTGAAAGGGTCATGTGAAATAGCCGACACCGCTAAAGAGGCAAGTATTTCTTCAGCAGAAAGAAATTTCGACAAAAGGGGGATATGGTTTGTGAAATTTTAATATTATCAGCAGTATATTGATTATCATATATTTATCGATAAGTGATAAGTTTTTTAATTATAGTTTTGTTTTTATTTATTGATGTGGTTGGGTTGGTTATTTTAATATTTGATAGAAATTAAATATTTACACAGAACTTAAAAAAATTGATAATTATTTTAGTTTTTAAATTAAAAATAATTAATATACTAAAATATTTTAAAAAACTTAAACACTAACTCATTATAAACTAATTTTTAAATAAATAATAATTATTATTCCTACTTTAAATTATATAATTTATAAAAAATATAATAATGAAGCCATTCTTAAATACAAACATTATGTATCATATAGTTTGGTTGGAAAAATGACTTTATGTTACAAGTAATAATATGTCCTTTTATTTTTCAATACGAGGATTATCAATAGGACTTGTAAAATACATTTTCCTCGTGAAAATTTAAAAATACAACTAGAGTATTGAAGAAGATCACTTACTTTTCACTTTTGAAGTTGACTCATTGGGATTTTTGAGCAAGCGATGAACAGAAGGATACAGCTCTGAACCGCGGTTAGGGTTTCCCTAGTCGCCTCCTCTCGTCGAGCAGATCATCTCCCGCCTGCTGCGTTTTGCTGCAACCATGTTGGGTCTGCAGATTCAGCTCTTCCCGGTGGCTCAATGTTTTCCTGGTTATGTCTTCTCATGACCAACTCCTAGCCTTCAAGGCCTTAGTTCAAGCGGCCGCCCCTTCGACAGCCTCTCATGCCCCCTCCAATTTTGTGAAGAAGATATAAGAGATCCCCT
The DNA here is from genome assembly GCA_001517045.1 of Pseudotsuga menziesii. Classification (NCBI taxonomy): domain Eukaryota; kingdom Viridiplantae; phylum Streptophyta; class Pinopsida; order Pinales; family Pinaceae; genus Pseudotsuga; species Pseudotsuga menziesii. Next base: position 55,922 of record LPNX010707911.1, read on the forward strand.
CTCTAAAGCTCTCTCCTTCATATCCATGTCAGAAAGCACTCATACTCTTAGAGAAAGCCCTCATCGGCAAGTTTACATGGTTGTGGCCCAGCCCTAAGGTGGTGGCGCTCTGGATTGCGGAATATTGGAACCCTATTTTGCAAGGACAGGTCTCTCTCTTTGCAGCTGGTAGGGTGTATTTTGTTTTCCTGTTTCTGAATAAAGAAGAAATAGCCTTCTGATTGGGCCCCTACTTCATGGGCTTGAGAGGGTTGTTTTTAGCTCCTTGGACTATGGGGTTTAACCCAGAAGCGGAGATTATAGCTGCTCTAGTATGGGTAAGACTCCCAAACCTCCCACTTCATCTTTGGGGAAAAATCACTCTTGTGGACATTGGTAATAAGCTAGGACACTACCTAGACAGTGCATATCCTAAAGGGGGTCAGTTCAGATGTGCCCACATTTGCGTAGAGGTAAATCTAGAAAAAGGGCTTTTGGAGGCCCTAAAGCTTACTTTAGGAGATTGGAGTCACATCCAAGAATAAGACTATGAGCAGATTCCATTCAAATGCAACTTTTGTCATGTATATGACCACTTCGCCAAAATTTGCCCCAATCTTGCAGAATCACAGAAAATAGCAACTCCTCCAGCTCCCAAAGATACAGAGTTCCAAACGGTCATTAATAGACGGTGACCCCCTCGAAGAAAGGAGCCTCAAGCCTCACAGCACAAGGTCTCATCTCAAGATCCAACTCCTCTCGCAGAATCTCCTCCATCGGAAAACAAAAGCAACTTTGAAGTTTTGCAGGAACTCGAAGATCCAAAATTGGAAGCAGCAGATGACCAGGCACAGGCTATGCCCTCTGGCCCCTTGAAGACAGTTCTTGCCGCTCCTTCTATGAAAGAAGCTTCTCCAGGACCTGCTCCTCCTGATCCCCCCCAAGTGTCAGGTCACGAGGCTCCAGCCCAAGCAGGATTAGCATCCTTAGTCCCTTCATCTGGGTTAGAGGGAAACTCTGATTCTCAAGACTTTACAGCCCCTTCTCCTCCCCTCACCAGAGGGCAAAAGACCAACAAAGAACGTAGGGAAAAGGAAGCAACCTCAAACATTTTCTCGGGCTCCCAGAAGCGATTGGACCCTTTCATTAAGGGGCATCTCACCTTTCCTTCCATTTAATGTTTTGCTTCTGCACTTTTCTTTGCTCACAATTCGTGAGAGTTTACTCTTGTAAGCATTCATTTTTTTCACGAAAAAGCTCTAGAAGCAAGTGAGATCTTTCTCCCAAAGTATTCATAAGAACGCTGACAATACTGTTAGAGGTCATCAAACCTCTTTCATTTGCACCTCCCCCTTTGTAAGCTTGGCTGAGCTACAACCCTTTTAAACTAATACAATTTTTATCTGTTTCTGTTAAAAAATATATATATGTCCTTTCATGTAATCTTAATGGATACTTTTGTTAAAAAATATGTTAAAGTTTGTGAATTGTGATATTATTAATAAGTTTGTATTATTTACTTATTTGGTGTGAGATGTTAAATTTAGTTAAGATTATTATTAAACTTTATGATAATTTAAATTTTGGAATCATATGATTTGTGAAATTTTTTAGAATTTAAATTTACATTAAGATTTAATAAATATATTAATTAAAGAGTTATTTTGTTAAATATTTCTAAATTAAAATTATTAATTTAATTATTTTTTAATTTAATTTAATTTTTAATAAAATCAATATAACTGTTTAAATATTTCTCAAAACAATAAAATAAATAAAAACTAAAAAAGTTTTTACTCTAAGCTAAGTAATGATAATGGAGTAGTTCTTTAAAAGAAACCATAACCTCAAGTGGATATTGTGCACAACTTCCAAGTGGATATTGTGCACTACTTCCAAGCGAGGTAGGAATTTCAAATGGCGGACACCTGTCAAACTCAGTGATAATCAAAATTTGAAACTTTTTCTGTATTCTAAACCAGATTTTGACTGTTTTCATAAAATTTTAACTATATGTGACTGGTAAATTGATCCATAACGGGCATTTACCCGTCAATTTCCATCCCTGCTTCCAAGAATCCTCCTCTTGAGATGGAGAAAATAAGAAATGCTGTAATTTCTCCTTTGTTGAACCATAAAGTGACCTCAAACTTTAAGTAATTTTTTAACAAATCCAAAATTCAACTATAATCTATTAAAATTAGCTTTTGTCTTTATAAATATGAACTTTATAAATCCAAACAAACAATTTATGTATTTAATTTTAAGAATTACTTAAATAAGTTTAACCATAAAACTATAAATCACAAGTTTAAGCTAAGAAATATTTAAAGTGTACTATCAAATCAAAACAAAAAAAATCCCACAATGTCTTAATAATAATAATAAAAAAATACAGAATTCATTGAAAATGTAACACGTTACTCATGAGTATTGTAACTAAATTGTAATGAGTATGATGGGGCTGCTGCAGGGAATCTTGGTGGAGTTGGCTTTGTGATACATTTGAGTGCTTCATACTTTATTAGCTACTCTCTGGGCTGTGGCAAAAGCACAAATACTAGATCTGAGCTTCTGGCTCTGTGGGCTCTTCTTGTGGTTTCCAATCATCTGGGGATCCCTCTCCTTACTATATATGGTGATTCACTTGTCATTATTTCTTTGGTTAACAGAATTGCATTACTAAACACCCCCCAATTGAGTCACTGGTGTGATGACATTCTATCTTTGTTGCAACATGTCCCTTCAGTGACCATCAAGCATATTTATCGTGAGCATAACCAACAGGTTGACAGTCTCTCTAAACAGGCTCTATTGTTGGACCTCGGCTATGGGAACTATACTGAATCATTGGATGGTATGATCATTGATCATGGGAATTTTAAGCTTTTTTAGCTTGTGTTGGGCTTTTGCCCTTTCTCTTTTCTTTGGCACGTATATCTATGTATGTTAGAATTGGTTTTTAGCTGACATTGAAGAGTCTTTCAACATTCTTGTTATGCTCAAGACTAGTAAGTTTTTTTGGTCATTTTCGATCTCTATTTCAGCAAGATTTTCTGACCTATTTTAATAGGAATGATGAGAAAAGTCCGCCCTTGGCAGAGTTTATGCTTTTCTGTGCCCATGTTTTATGGCAGCTTGGTATGCTTCACTGATTATTTAGTAATCAAAGGGGACCCCAAATGATTATGCTTATGCTGAAGCTCAGATTACCTTTAGTCGGCTGATTGTATATGATGTCCTTTGATTCAATAAGAATATCAAGGTCTGGTATTTTTTCCTCTGAAAAAAAAAACTAAATTCTTTTAGACAAAATAAACTTAATTTCTAAATAGGTTTTTTTTAAATCCAATATTTATAAATTAAAACTATTTCAAAAATTTATTCATTATAATTAACACTTATTACTTTATATTACTTCTTATTTTTATATTGCTTAATATTTTAACAAAATTCCCAACACATAAACACATAAATTTAATTGGATGGTTTATTACTCTATATTACTTTTTATTTTTTACATGGAGATGTCTAGAAATTTGATCATTTAGACGAGAGGACCACTTTTTTTTTTACAAAATCGAAATGAAACTATGTTTTAATCCCAATTTTGATGGTAGAAATGGATTCATCACCCTAAAAAATGTAACATCCTTCAATTTTGTAAAAAAATAAAAAAATTTCTGCACGTAATGTTAGAAATTACTATACATTATTTAGGGAGATGTCAGAACTCACACTTCCATTTATCGTGCGTTACTATCGTCATGTATTTAAGTTATTATTAACTTGTTTAGATGGTAATTTGCTGACGTGACAATTCTTTGTGTCATACTAAAACTGTCTATATTTAACTTGTTGTCGTAATACAGTTTGCCATTGTCGTTCGTAGTTTAAAATTCTAGCCTTAGGCTGCACAAGGACGGGATCATGGTCTTACTTAGTCGTATTGGCTAGTGCACAATTCCTCCAATTTTACTTATGTACATGCTTTGAAGTACCTCGACACTATAAAAGGACAACTAAGGTTTAAGATGCCATAAGCAAAAACGACTAACAATACTAAGGTTTTGGCAAGGTGTTGATCCTAACCCCTTTTTATTCTTTAAAGTTTAAAGGCCATCAAAGAAGTGATTATTCTTATGAATTATAGTGGTGAAGGTTGTCTAGACTTAACCCTTACAATGGGGGTATACCAATATAAGTGTTTAGTCTTGGTTGTAAAAGGAGCTATAGAGATAGGGGGTGATGATATTCTAAGCACAGTCATGCTTTGAATAAACCCTTGTCCAAGGTATCGATACACTAGTGAATTTAATGGTGATGGCGAAAGGAAGGGTACGAGCAGGGATAAAATTTGAAGGGTAGGGTCCCATTTCACTTTGAAGGGCTGTGAGAAATTGAACCCTTCAATGTTGACATGTAAAAATAAATCATTCTTTTCATTTGAAACTGTAAGTCGACAACAAAATTTTATTATTTATTAAAAATAGTGTATAGAAAAAAAATTACAATAAGAAGAAATATAGAGTGATTCAACATTTACATGGAATTAGTGAGGTAAACCATGTACTCTCTCGGTTCCTGGAGCATATAGTTTATTGAACTTAGATAAGGGAAAATTCTATCTGGGCCGATAAAATACTTGGTTGTTAGGTCATTGATAAAATAAGGCATAGGAATTTGGAAGGACCTTTGAACAGAGGATTGATTTAGCTTGATGGTGGCTCTATTGGTCAAGTTTGATTGGGCCTACCTAAAAGAAAAACCCCAAAATGTAATACCTAATGCTTTCATGGAGAAACTTTTTTACTAACCCTAAATTCAACACCTATTTTTAGAATTGAATCATGTCCTCCCCACATGCTCAAATCAAAGTGATTGAACAAAGGCCCCAATTTCCCCAATTTTAGGTGGATTATGGATAGTCCCTCCAATGTATATCGATTTTATACCCCAATTCGAAGTGATCAAACAAAATCCCAAATTTTAGGTAGATTATGGATAGTCCCTCCAATCTATATCGAGTTTATCAGCCCTATCGAAAAGGTTAAGTATTTATTAGTCCACTACAAGGAAGAACTTTAAATTATCCAACAAATATCACTACAAGTTGGGTGTCTAGGTGAGGGAAAACTAGGTATTGATTTCCCAAGGTTTCCAGAGACTTTCAGAGATCATTCTTCGTTATGAGGGCGCTCAAGGTGTAGATCAGAGAGCCCATGGGAGGAAGAAGAAGAAGAAGAAGAAGAGGACTCAAGTCAAAAGGTGAGGTGAGTGAGGAGGGGAGACGTAATAGCGATATTTGCAAGAGAAACCCACTAGTGCTATAATGATGGGAACGAGCCTCTCTAAATCGTAGCCATTGTAGACATAGGAAACCCTCATAAACAGCTCGGGTGCAAGAGTTACCATGTAAGCATCCCGACAAATTAAGTAATGATAATATTCAGTTAGGTATATGACAAATTATTTTGTTTCTTTTAGAGATGACTATATGCATATTGTAAAACCATTCTCTCTAGCTGGCCCTCCATTCCAGTTGGCTTTGTCTCTACTGCCTAACCCCCTTCCTCCAAGGAGACAGGTAGGCTAAGCGACCTAGGTGGACTGTGGGAGACTGGGACTACTGATTCAAATGATTTTGACCCCAGTAAATGAATGGATATTGGAATAAATCCTAGAATCCTGGACTAACTAGTATAGGATATGATTCATGAGCACAAACAAAGAGCGGCGTGCTGCTAGCCTGCTACCAAAGATTCGTCATCCCAATCTTGTGGTGGTCATAATAGAAATTTCTAGCACTGGGTGAAACCCTGGTCTGGAAATTTACATACCCATTGAAACAGGTTAGGTTCAAATCTAGCAAAGATTGCTCAATGCATTGTAAATTGCAACTTGTAAGTTGTAACAAAAAAAAAACACCATTAGTTTTTCCTTACGGAGCCTTGAAAATGGAGGGTTATCAAATCAATTCACCATCCATAGATATGACTCATATGAGTATTTAATTTCACATCATATACTCAAATACTCAAGTGACTTGCAAGTTGTGAGATCACGTGACTCGGTGAACAATAAGATGATAGATGGAAAATCGAGTTGGCAGGTGGCATCATCTCATACCAAGATTTAGTGAAGTTGGTGAATCAGTAATGCATGCTAATGCCATTAAACGCTTTGAAAGTGAACATCTAATCTAGGCAGCCTAGTGGCTCACTGTGGTCCGTGTTGATGGGGACTGAGATCCTCATCCATGATCCGACTATTCAAGGGCACTTGGGAAGACTCCGAGTCCCAATTCTCCCATAGTCCTGGATAGGAAAATTTTGTGGCAGCCCTTTTGTTGCAAATTTACCCAGGCTTACTCAATTTCATTATTGAAGTGCTGGAAATGAAACTAATTTTTTTTTGCATGGTAAAATTCCATGTGGCCTTCTATGACGTTTAAAATGGCCTTTGAAGGGCTCTGAAGGCTTCAAATTTGAAACCTGGGTATGAGTCATAAACTCGCCCCCCCTCGGACCATATGACAACAATCCTTACTCCAGCTGTCGACATTTTATGTATTGTAAAACCCTAGAATTTTTTATGTGCTTTGAAAACTGTGTTGGTCTTTTCGGTAGAGTTCTTTAGGAGTTTAACCATTGCTGTTAGTTTGTTAGCAGCAACAGTCTCGGATGCTGATGCCTCTGGATCTTTTCGGATATATGTATCATAGCTGTCTAATGAAGACAAGACAAGAGTACGATAAAAAACAACTAAAACGCCCCACTTTTCTGATGGATTTCTATTCTAAATCCATCAAAAAAATTTCTGTAAATTTTTATTTTTGAAATTTTGCAAGTTCAGTAATTGTATTACTTGTTCTAGAGTAAATCCTGGATTTTAAAATGATCTAAATGACTAAAATTACGATTTAAACATTTAATCTATAATCCAGCAGATTTAATCTACAAAATCTATAATTCTATAATTTTTTTATTATTTGTTAGACTATTTTAAACTTACAAATAAAATCAGGTTACAAAAAACCTTGTAAAGTCTAACAATGTTTTTGAAGATTTTAAAAATTCAATGCAACAAGAGCAGGATTTTAAAATCTAACAGTGTTTTTGAAGATTTTTTTTGGGGATTTGTTATATTAAATAGGATGAATAAGTCAATGCAACAAGAGCAGCACGATCTTAATGACCGCAACAAATAAAAAAAAATATATATCCTAAATGCTTTGCAGTTGTGTTATCTTTTTATAATGCATTTTTTAATATTATAAATTTTTTAAATAACTATCATTACATTTAATTGTAAAAATAACCAGAATCTTCCTTTGAAGTTTGACGCTTAATGTGTCGATATCCTCACTTCGAAGTTTGTCGTTTAATGTGCCGATAAATGAGAAACTATATTTTTCTATTTTTCCAAATTAAATAAAAGAGTTTATAAAATATGGGTTTATATACTTTTATTATTATTATTAATTTAAATTTTTTATTATTTTTTATGCAATTTTAAAAGAATTTAGAAACAAATTTAAAATGATGTATTATAAAGTCATATTGAATAATTTGAAACATCATGAGGTGACATAACAAATGATGAGGTACCTATAAAATATTTAAAAAAAAAAAAAGTACTTTTGTTATTCAAAATTGTATTAAAAAGTACAAAGATGGTCTCCTCAGTATTGAGAGTATTGAAAACACTGGATCTTTCATATCAATCTCAAAAACAAAAACATGCAGGAAATACTATCAAAATAAGATCTAACCCAAAGGACATGTATCATGATTAACTAAATTCCCAAAAGAACAATAAGTCTCATTTCTTCAAAAACTGAGAACTAGATTTCATAGAGATTTGTGGATCCATAATCAATTTGACATTCATCCATTGGCCATTCTTCCCAAAAGAGCATGCCTTCTTTTCCTTCTAAAGCATACTTCGAAAGATAGTAAGCTTTATGGTTCTGCTCTCGATAAATACATTGGAACGTAATATGCCTAAAGTTTTTAAAAACTGAGCGGATCCTACTGCACCATGGTAATAAATAAACTACACTCAGTATATAGTCACCTTGTGCCCATTTAATAGAAACCTTGGAATCACCAAAAACCTTAAAATTCGTTATACCAAAGATATAAGCCATCTTGCACAAGCACCAAAGAGCTAATAACTCATCCTTCATGTTAGAACCAATTCCACAATTTAGTTTGAAGTAAAAACAATGAGAATTGTTAATCAATAAAAATGCACCAACTGCACAGAGACCATCCTTTGCTGCACCATCAAAGAATCCAACAGTTCCTGCAATCTGAAGGTCTTTCATGACCCTCGTCTTTAGAACAATCTCTTTCTTCATTCCAAACTCATTTACCAGATTCAAAATATGAGAGCAAATCAGATCCTAATCCTATAAATGTTCATCAAAATTACAAGTGTTCCTCACAGTCCATATTTTCCAGGAGATAATAGCAGGTAAAGTATAAAAACCCTTACAGTTTTTATACCAAAGGTAACATGCATGATCAAAATGATCTCCTTTCAAGCTTATGGGGATCTTGAGAGCAAGACAAACATTCTTCCAAATATTTGCACTGAGCTATAGTTTATCAGCAGATGATCAGAAGATTATGCATCCTTTTTACATTGAATGCAAAAATTAGGTCCATACCATCCCTTTCTCATAAGATTATCCCATGTTTACGTCGATAGGCGTTTTTCTCTTAGGTTAGTTTTGAATTTTTTTTTAAATTTATGTTCGTCCGACGTCCATCCTTCCAATAGAAATTCGACATATGTTTCCTTGCTGATGTCACACGCACCTCACATTCACGTTGTTCAAGTTTCCTACACCTCACATTCATGTTGTTCAAGTTTCCTGCATATGGTTGTTGTTCAAGTTTCCTGCATATGGTTGTACATTTTTACCATCACAATGTTTCTCGATATCTATCCTCCTTTGGCATGCCTGCAGTATTCCATAAGAGCACTGTTTGTCATAAGAGAACTGTCAGCTGAGGGTTTCATTCTTTCACTTACCTGCTAATGGATTCAATGGCCTGGGGTTTGCTCCCTTACGCCTGCTTGCTCATGGATTCAACGGCTTGGGGTTTGCTCCCTTACGCCTGCTTGCTCGTGGAGATTCGCCAGTATAGAGTTTATCTACCTACACATTATCAACGTATGTTATTGGGGTTTTCATTGATCCACACACATTCACACCCGTTTGCAATTTACGAGAAAGGAATGGCAGGGAAAGGATGATAGGTTTCTAAATCCCACTAGCGGCACCACCTCCAGGGCTACTGCAGAGGTTGCGGAGAGGATCTTTCATACCGATGACTCCATCATCGAGTTCGATGAAGCCTATGACAAGTTCAAGCATATGTATCCAAAGTATGGGAATACATGCAAGGTGGATGAGCTCCGAATTGATGAATATGGTCACCTCGAGGACTGTTATAATCCCGAGAAGAAGGTATGTTTCGAATATTATGGTTTTGGGCTATTTTTATTTCTTCGGCAATTGCAGTGTTGGGAATCATTTGGAATTTCTGAAATCTCCACGAAGTTGAGCAATCATGCATTGTATGCAGCTCTTGAAAAGGGACTCCAGAGCATGACACCAGGGATATAATCATGGAGTATGCGAGTATTCGAGAGAGTGAATACACCATGGTTTTGACCATGAGTAGGGAATCTGCCTTCAGATTGTTAGCAGACTCATACCCTTTTCAACAGAACCACGGTCTATTACTATCCATAGACGGGGAAGCACATACTTTCATAGACACAATGAACTATTAGTAGACTTTCAATAGAAAGATTTAGAGCTGTTGATTGATGTTAGACAATCATTGAGCGATTCTCAGCCATCGATGGTTCGTCCTTCTGAATCTTCCAATTGTTTGTTCTTTTGTCCACTGACTCTTACCTGCACTTAATTCTTACAGATAGGAATGAATGACTACCGGTGAAAGTTATTGATCATATCTACTGCATTATAGTTACCTACATGAAAAAAAAGACCATTTGCAAGTATTTTTTAATGTATTTGTTTTTCAAAAACTCCCAATGAATGGATTTTCTATTACATTACTGAACTTGGCGAATCAACGAGGACATGGATTTTCTATTACATTACTGAACTTGGCGAATCAACGAGGACATGGAGAATGGCTAAACTTGGCGAATCAACGAGGATATGGAGAATGGCTGAACTTGGCGAATCAATGAGGATACAGAGAATGGCTGAACTTGGTGAATCAACGAGGATAGGGATCATGGCGTTATTAACATATGAAATCCTTCAAAGAATCTCCACCTTCACCTTCAAGAAACTACTGTCCATCTATTTCAATTCTACAGAATATGAATTTGATTGAATTATACAAAAGACGGTCTTGGTCCATTCACACAAAGTGCATGGCATTACCAAGGACATTCTTGACAACTCTTGAAGTTTCTGGATATGGGTTGTTCTGGATTCTTGCCACTGCTGCCCTCTGGCTTGCTCCTTTTCCCCTTGCTGGATTCTCCAAGCTCATATGGTTTTGCCTCAATTTCTTCATTGGTCTCATTTTTTTAATCTAATTTTACTAGGGACTTCATTAAAAGGCGTGGACCTGCATATTATAATTTTTTCATTTTTCAAACATATTTGATATACAAAATCACAATAATGTTTTTTAAACTATTATAATTTTTTTAAACATAGTTATATACAAAATTACAATATTTTTTTTTAAATTATTATTATAATCCAAAAATGTTGAAAAACATTCAATGATAAACAATATTAATATTTACGATTTCTTGATATTAAGAAATTTAATTAAAATAATTTTATTACATATTTCCTGAAATATAATTAAGCAACTCATATGTTAAAGGTGGTATTGTTTTTACTAGTTAAAAAGGTAAGTAAAACATTACCTTTGAAATTACATAATGTTATATTCTTTCAAATTAAAAATAGGAAGAACAAGTAAGTTTTTAAATTAAATAATATTACAAAGGTAAATCACATTTTAAATTATTAAGGATATATTTATTTTTAAATAAATTTAAATCATATTTCAAACTAATTAAGGATATATTAATTTTTATTTATTTTTAAATAAATTTTTATATTGGTTAAATTAGCTTAAATTTAAATATTTTGAAAAAAAAGTTAGAGTAACTTCTTAATTGGTGAGAATTATTATAATTTATTTAAATAGTATCAAATTGGAAATGAGATTATAAAAAATCCTTCCATTTATTTTTTTTTTAAATTCAATATAGAAGTTATTTAGCCTTCTTTCCCTTTTTCAACTTTTACTTAATTTACATTCCATCTCAAGTTTTCATTGCACTAACTCACCTTTTTAAGTGGTATTGTCATTCTACTTATCCGAGTATGAAGGTGTCTATGTTTACCTCATTATAAATGATCAAATAAAGTGTTGTTGTTATTTTGCTTGTCTTGTAGAGGAAGGTGTCTACATTTACCTCATTACACTAGATTATATTCTTACACAATGCTCACTATGATGGAATTTGGGAGGAAATCCCAAGATTTGGAAAGCGTTAATTGTATGATTTTATTTCATTAAAAGTCACAAAACTTTTCTATAATTTAGTATGATAGAGATATCTTCTTATATCACCATATGTTTTGGCTTAAAAACATGTATAACAAAAATAATAAGATTACTATATGTTAATTAAATATAGATATAAATAGAAATACAACATCTTTACATTAGAGATTTGACATGCACATGTAATAGAAAAACTATTAGATAAAGATATTTAAAAAAGACACAAAAGTTACACAAAAATATAAATACTATAAATGATATTTACATAAAATGTTATTTTGACACATATCTTAACAATAATAAAAAAATATATTTTTACATATCAATATTTGCACAAATGTGAGTTTTATGGACTTCTGAAACCACAAGAAACCTATATCCATTTTGAAGGATACAAAATATCACATATACATATACTGTTAACAAACCTATATCCATTTTGATCACTTTCCTATATTTACACATATACTGTTAACATGGGTCTCTTTTGACTTTATCTTGGTTCTAGAATTGAGTACTCTTGGTAGATGAGGATGTGTTGGTAGGAGTGAAAACAAAAACCTCAAATACCTTCCTTTGAAACATAAGCTTGCAACTTCTTGCTCACTCTAGTTTTCTTTTGTAATTGTTCAAATTTACAAATATTCCATTATAATAAGCAAATTTATAATACACAAATTTAAATATTCATACTTATATTAAAGTGTAAAAGCCTTTACAAATCTTACTAATTCGTAAAATGACTAATATAAAATGTTTGGTGATATACTTTTAAAAAAATTGAAATTATAAGTATTTTATATGTTTTTTATAAAAAAAATTGTGATTTTTAAATAAATTTTTTCTATAGATGAATCTTAAAAAAAAGAAAATTAGACAATATTTTTTGGAAAATAAATGGAAAATAAATTTATAAACCAAATTTGACTTCTAAATTTTCCATGATAATAAATCATTAAACTAAAAACATTCTCCTATATATTTGGACTACTAATTTTGAATTTTCAAATATTATTTTCCCAATATAGAATATTATCATTTCTAATACACTTTCAGTGCTAACACTATCATGACATAAATAAGAATTTTGCATTGTTATGTAATCAATTATTATTATGATTGGTGTTTCATTTCCGTGTTATTTACTAGCAATACTCCCAAAATGTGCAATACAACATTGAAGGAAAAAAAGAAAAAGTATTTCTTTGGAATTCTTTTGCACCTTTTAGGACAATTGGGTTAATCAAATACATGATACACATAATTTTTCATAGGATGTGGTTAAATATACTCATAATACTCATCTTCTCAACTTATAAGATAAATCCAAATGACATGATAAAACCATAATTATATGCTATATTCTCTCATTATTTTGATTATATATTAAAAATCTCTAAACAAAAACAAAGATCACTAAAAAAAATAAAAAAAAGAGATGGGGTTATTTAATTTCAAGTCTACTGCTTGCCACTTTAATGTTAAGATTGATTGCACCATGAAACTGTAATTTTCAAGTAATGAAGTGGTTGAAATAGGAAATTTTCAAGTGAAATCACTCTAAAATTGAAATTGAATTACATTTTGGCAATATTTAAACATTTAATATCTTCCTATTATTTTGGCATTAAAAGGTGACTTGGTGTTGTCACTAAGATGTAGGTATGACCATTTGTTGGAAGAAATTATGTACTCTCAATTAAATTATTCATCCTTAGATTATAATCGTTCTAATCCATGTGTATCTAGTTAACTCAAATCTTAATTTGAAATCTTTTGTGGATGTGCCAATAGATATGTACAAAAAATAGTAACAACAAAACCCATAATAAAAGTCCAGATCAACAATAGGATTTTTTAAGATTTACTTTAGTTCCACAAATGTGGACACCTATCTATCTCAACTATATTATTCATAGTTACATTATGTTAAAATTTCAGTCTTCATAAAAGAAACTCTATAACATCATTTATATTGATGCATTTGCAAGCAAAACTTGTTAAGTATTAATCTTGTCTTTTTTGCAAGCAATACTTTCTAGTTAGCATTGCCATTCATTTCAGTTTGTTGCATCAGACCATCCCCTTCTCTGTGAGATTATGAGATAGTGTCACTTCTGGCTTATACATGGATGATACTTGAGTTTTATCGATGGTGCATTTTTTTCTCTTTTAGAGTTTGTGAGTTCAATGAATAACATGACACTTTATGGGTTGTCCCCCTTAATACATATTACTTTGCCTCTCTTATTTATAACTTCGAAGGAGCCCATCATAAAGTTCAAGGTGGTGGAAGTATGTTGCTTGGTGCAACTTTGTGGACCTTTTTGAAAGAGATTGAGGCGCTTTTGAGGTAAAAAAGGTCTCGTTAATGGAGATCTTTTAAAATATTATTGATCCTCATATGAGTGAAGGAAATTTTTTGGAGGGTCATCATGGGCATGATATAAGCACCTTTTGGGTTTTCTTCTTGGTGATTTTCTGAAAGATCCTTTTGGTTACCGAACAAGTTACCTTATGGAAAATGTTTTTTTGTTACTAAGTGGACATGAAGTAATTGGAGAAGGTTCTTGAAGTCATGTGTTGCAAAGTGGACCAAGTAGACTTCATTGAGTGTTTCCAACCCCATGGTTGGATATTGCTTATTAGTTGACATGAAAGTTATTAACATTCCTGAAAACAACCATAGTCGATTTTAGTTTCCCTTTTTATCCATTTCACCCTCCAACAACAACCTATGGGCATATTATTACACCTTTTAGGGGCAATTTCTAGTTTTAGACACTTTTGTATTGCAAACCATAAAAAAATATTTCATTTTAAATGGAATTTTCCACTTCCACAAATATTTATACCATCATTTTTGTACATTACTGGAACTATTTTGAAATATAGTTTGATAAATAGTGATGATTCCCTATGGGTTAGCAGACCAAATAAGAGTATCTCCACTTTTCTCAGCAAAAATTAAAGATTTAAATAAAAGTATGAAACCTGTACAAATGATATTAAGGTAGTTTTTGTAGTCGTCTAACTGTTGTTGTAACAGAATCCATAACTACTTCGTCCGTTGCGTAGCTAATGGGGCTTCGTTTTCAATGAATGGGCTCTATGACAAGATGCTTTAGGGTTTTAAATTCATCCATCTTGATGTATCACATTGCATTTTGTCATTGCTTTAGAATTCTATTTTTTTTTATACAGAAAAACAATTTTAACTTTTATAAAATTGTGTCTTAAAATCGACATTGCCTGGTTACATATTATCAAGAGGTCATCATGATCATACGGTCCATTTTCTCAAAACCCATCAGATATACATACTGCAAAAAATATCATTCGGCACACAACCAAAATGCCTGCAATACTTAAATGCATAATGTCAAAAAAGAAAACTATCAAGGCCGAAAGTGACTCAGTGTAGCTTTAAAAAACTAGAGTCTGTCACCGAGATGCTAGAGTATTCTTCCCATCTTATAAAACTAGTTCCCAAACCTATAGGTCTTTTAGATAGGTCATCTGCTAGATCATTATATTCTCTGTATATGTGTTGAAAAGTAAGGGATCTGAAATCTTTGAATAAATATTTAACTTTGGTCAGCTAGTGCTTCAATGCAACAGAGTGGATCTCATTTCTATTCAACGCCCAGTCGATGATGACTTTAGAATCTCCTATGATCTGAAGGGACAAAAGGTTTTTGTGCTTAGAGAAAAATAGTAGCCCCCATAGGGCCATCAGCTTTGAATTTGTGTTTGTCCCATAACCAGTGTCCATGAGAAGTCTGAAAGAAATTATCCTATCCATGTAGATAACAAATCTTGCCCCGTAGGCACCCACATTGGCAGCTCCATAAAATAGCCAATGATACCTTCACAGACATCGGTGGGGGGGTAGATGTTTCTAATAACTGTAGATCTAGGAAAAGAAATAGAGAGTGAGGAAGATGAACAAGCCTTCGTAATGATGTGAACCCTTGTAATAGGAAGATATTGAAAAATATAGGCATTTCGGGCCTTCCAGGATTCCCAAATGAGAAGGAAAGGAACGTTGAGGGGCAGTCCTGTCGACCTTGGCCAATGCTCAAAATTTTCCACTAAAGAGGGGTATTCCCAATGCCATGTACCCATGAGCTACGTGCCCATATCTTGTCCATCCTATCTGAATACATGACATGCTCCAAAGATACGCTCCAACGTTTTAAGGCTTTCGAGACAAAAAATGTATCTCCCAGAACCCACGAACCCTCGACGTTGTAGGTTGTCCCATGCAAGAATTTTTGAATGGAAATCCAACCAATAGAATTATTTAATCTTACTCATGATTTTCAGTTTCCACAGAGCCATATACCACCCTCGATCCTCCAGGTCTTCCGAAGTTTTGAGAGACATGTTATATGCCAAATCTGCTGTGACATTCCCCGACTGACTTTTTACCTTCCATATAATTTTATCAGGACAATCATTTAGGGAGATGGCAGTCTCAAGAAGAGAAGCTCTGAAAGTGCTCCATTTAGTTTCCAGGTCCCCTGAAAGACCTATATCCGAAGACGATAGCCAATTTGGAATATGCATATTCGATTGGACAAAAACCTATTTAAGAAGAAACATATTTTTGTTATGTAACCAATCCAATAGAGGATGTGACAGGGAGGATCTAGGTATGCCCAAAATCGGGTCCAGGCCAAGGTAAATCAAATTTATACACTAGGAAGCCAGCAAAGATGAGTCATGATAATGGGCAAAGATGAGAGAAAACTATGCCAAACTGGTGAAGCCCTCTCCTATTTAAAATTGGCTCTGTGTAACCAAATGTCTAATGACATTTGTGCCATATAATTAGATTTTATAATAAGTCCCAACAGACCCTCATGATGAAGAGATCACCACAAGTTCTTGGCAAACAGAGACAAATTGAAATGTTTCTGATCTTTTATCCCCCAACCACCCCAACACTTAGGTCTTGACAAATATTTCCAATTGGCCAAGTGGATCTTTTTCTTGTCAATCGCACCCATCCATAAAAAGTGGAACACTATCCTTCGAAGATCCTATAGGATCCTAGTAGGGAGAATAAACAGTGACATCCAATATACAGGTATCGATTGAAGAACTGACGTGGCCAAAATTACCTAACCACCCAAGGATAACCATCTAGGTACCCAACGATTAACTTGATTTTGAAACTTCCTGACAAGCCAAGACCAATCACCACAACGATAGTTGTTTGGAAGAAGGTGAAAACCTAAATAGGCGAGTCCTTCCTCAAGAGGTTTATAGCGAAAGGAAAAGATATTGCTCACCGAGGAAATAACCTCCTGTGAAATATTCATGAAGCCGAAAACCAATTTTCTCACACTGACATACATACCAGGAGCTTTCCAAAAAATATAAATGAGAGACTTGAAATGCATCCATTCTAGTAGACTCCTGTCCCTAAACAACAAAATATCATTCACAAAGAAAATATGCGTGAGATACAATGTTCCAGTCACTTTGCATCCCTTTATCTTCTTTTCCTTCTTGTCTTGGGAGATTATAAGACTCAACTCTTCTATGATAAGAAGAAACAAGTAGGGGGATAGATGGCACCCCTGACGGACCCCCCAGTAGCCCCGAAAAGTCTCCGAAGGGACACCATTGATCAACACCTTATAGTTGGCAGAGGTAACACAATTCATAACCCAATGAACCACATCAAAAGGAAGACCAATATGTAAAAGAGTTAACTTGAGCATAGACCAGTTATCTTTGTCGTATGCCTTCTCTAAATCAAGCTTCAGGGAAATGGCTGTAGATCATTTAGTCTTCATCAAGTGAAGTCCTTCCTGTACTATCCCAACATCATCCATAATTTGTCATTCTTGTAGAAAAATGAATTGTTCGACTGAGATGTGAGAGCCAAGGAAGGGAATAATCCTCTCCGCAATAATCTTGGACACAACCTTATAAATCAAGTTACAGAGATAGATCGGTCTATAGTCACCAAAGGATTTAGGATTTTCCACTTTAGGAATCAAGGTCAAGAAAGTACTATTTAGAGAGTCTGGGATACAACCATTCAACCAAGAATCCTCCACCGCCTCCACCATTTCCTGGCCAAATAGATTGAAGAAATGAAGGTAAAATTCGATAGTCCAACCATCGGCTCGGGACTCTTGTCTTTGGCAAAGTGTCACAGGGTGGATTCCACTTCTTTGATAGTGACAGGACCAGAGATTGTCCAGCCATCCTCCTCCAAGAAATAAGTAGGAAATAGTTTCACAATATCAAGATGATAAGTGATGTTAAAACAGTCTGACTCCCAATATAACTCAGAGAAATAGGATTTGTAAATCCTCTTGATGGACCCCGGATTAGAGACTATGGTATTACCTATGTCCTTAGCTTCCCAGATAGAGTTGGTGACCCTTCTCCTATTAGAAAAATTATGAAAGTAGCGAGTGTTTTCATCACCAACGAGCAGCCAAAATTCCCTACTTTGCTGACGTAGAGTCTCTTCCTTGTGGGTAAGAATTTTTGTTCTGTTAGAAAGACAAGATTTAATAGCCTCATGTAAAAATTTAGAACCAGGATTGATCAAAAGGGAATTCTTGATGGAGCAAATTTCCTTTTCTAGTCTACATATGTCCAAGCTCATTGATTGTTTCTTTGTCTTTTCCCAACATCCTACCACTGGTTGAAGCACCCTCAGCTTCTGTAAAAAGGATTTCATAGGGCTCGCAAAAGAGGAAGAACCAGATGACATCAAGACCCATTCTTCCCTAATCACATCATTAAACTCCACCTCCGAGAGCCAGGTGGGATTGAAATTAAAAAGGTACGTAATGAGGTCTCTGTTGAACTCCAATTGAAGTATAATTTCCCTATGGTCCGAGACACCACTGGATAGGTGCCAAGATCTATAATTTCCCAAAGCCCCACATAGTTCATCTGCCATGAAGTATCATTCCAATCGCTTCACAATAGAGTGTGTTCCAGTCCTCCCATTATACCATGTAGGTGAAACTACGGCCGGAGCAATGTCCTGTAGATTAGAATCCTCAAATAGTGAAATGAAATAATCCGGTTGCGGGTCGCAAGGTCTGCTAGCACCCCAGACCTCATCAACTGACCAAGTGAAGTTCAAATCCCTTGCCAATATGAGAAAAGGGAGATCAAGTAACCCACATAATTTAACTGAATACCAAAAAACATGGAGATTATCATAAGGTCCATAAATGTTTAGTAGAGAGACAGGGTGCTCAAATCCTAGTAACTTGCCTTGAAGCAGAATACCCACCACATAATCGAAGGCTTGGAGCTCAGCGAGCTGAGGGTTCCAAGTAGCAAGGGTGCCCCCTGACAACCCTAAAGCATCCCGCGCACAGACCTTCCAATTTGGTCGCAAGCGTAAGAATAAGTCACAAGCACGATCACAAGATGTCATAGTCTCTTGTAGAAACACCACTGGAGGAGAGCATTGGTCTAGTAACCTCTTAAAGGCGGCACGTTTCGGTCCTCCGCCTAGCCCTCTGATATTAAAGGTGAGGAAATTCATCGGTTAACCAGAGAAGGGGTTGAGCTTTCTCTAAAAGCCCGAGAACAATTGACAGTGCCTGAGGGCGAGGCCAAGGGAAGACCTCTGCTGTCCAGTGAAACAACCTTAGGGTTTATAAAAGACTGTTCGCGAATGGAGTCTTTGAGCCCCTTCATATTTTCCATACCAGTTTTATTTGGTTTGCGGATGGATACATTAGTTGTATGAGACACAGAGAGGGGAAAGATATCAGATGGAGGGGGATTATGGACATCGTAAACTTTAAGTGGTGGAAAACAATCCAGTGAGGAGTTGATAAAATCTCCACTGACCACAGGCAACAAAGGTACATCCAAAGGCTGGTCGGGTGAGGACGTATCATCAGGAGATCTGTTAAAGAGAGGCGAGGATGACAAAGAGATGTTGAGGTCGTTCCCAAAAGAGGGAGAAGGTGAGACTAGGTTTTCCCTGATACCTGTGGAAAGAGAAACCATATTCCCCCCCCGAAACCTGGTAAATAGACAAAGCAGAAGTAGGAGGGGTCTCTTTACCCCCAACAAGAGTACTAGGAATAGATGTATCCAAGGAGGGGTGAATCAAAGACTGAGCGGAAGGGTCATCTAAAACAACCAACATCGCCAAAGAGGCAAGTATGTCTTCAGCAGAAAGAAATTTCAATAAAAGGGGGATATGGTTTGTGAAATTTTAATATTATCGGCAGTATATTGATTATCATATATTTATTGATAAGTGATAGGTTTTTTTACTACAGTTTTGTTTTCATTTATTGATATGGTTGGGTTAGTTATTTTAATATTTGATAAAAAATAAATATTTACACAGAACTTTAAAAAAAATTAATAATTATTTTAATTTTTAAATTAAAAATAATTAATATATTAAAATATTATAAAAAACTTAAATACTAACTCATTATAAACTAATTTTTAAATAAATAATAATTATCATTCCTACTTTAAATTATTTAATTATAAAAAATATAATAATGAAGCCATTCTTGAATACAAGCATCATGTATCATACATTTTGGTTGGAAAAATGCCTTTATGTTACAAGTAATAATATGTCCATTTTTGTTAAAAAGATATGTTAAAGTTTGTGAATTGTGATATTATTAATTAGTTTGTATTATTTACTTATTTGGTGTGAGATGTTAAATTTAGGTAAGATTATTATTAAACTTTATGATTTGTGAAATTTTTTAGAATTTAAATTTACATTAAGATTAATAAATATATATAAATTAAAAAGTTATTTTGTTAAATATTTTTAAATTATAATTATTAATTTAATTATTTTATTTTTGATAAAATCAATATAACTAATTTAAATATTTCTCAAATCAATAAAATAAATAAAACCTAAAAGACTAAAACTTCTAAGCTAAGTAATGATAATGGAGCAGTTCTTAAAAAAAACCATAACCTCAAATGGATATTGCGGACTACTTCCAACAATCCTCCACTTGAGATGGAGAAAATAATAAATGCTGCAATTCCTTTGTTAAACCATAAAGTGATCTCAAACTTTAAGTAATTTTTTAACAAATCCAAAATTCATACTATAATCTATTAAATTTAGCTTTTGTCTTAATAAATATGAACTTTATAAATCCAAACAAACAATTTATTTATTTAATTTTAAGAATTACTTAAATAGGTTTAACCATAAGATTATAAATCACAAGTTTAAGCTAAAGATTTAAATTGTACTATCAAAATTCAAAAAAAAAAATCGTTTTAATAGAGAAATAAAAAAAATATAGAATTTATTGAAAAGTTAACACGCCACTCATGAGTATTGTAACTAAATTCTTTTAGACAAAATAAACTTAATTTCTAAATAGTTTTTTTAAAATCCAATATTTATAAATTAAAACTATTTCAAAAATTTATTCATTTATTACTTTATATTACTTCTTATTTTTATATTGCTTAATATTTTAACAAAAATCCCGACACATAAACACATAAATTTAATTGGATGGTTTATTACTCTATATTACTTTTTATTTTTTAAATGGAGATGTTTAGAAATTTGATCATTTAGACGAGAGGACCATTGTTATTTACAAAATCGAAATGAAACTATGTTTTGATCCCAATTTTGATGGTAGAAATGGACTCATCACCCTAAAAAATGTAACATCCCTCAATTTTGTAAATAAATAAAAAAACTCTGCATGTAATGTTAGAAATTACTATACATTATTTAGAGAGATGTCAGAACTCACACTTCCTTTTATCATGCGTTACTGTCGTCATGTATTTAAGTTATTATTAACTTGTTTAGATGGTGATTTGTTGACATGACAATTCTTTGTATCATACTAAAGTTGTCTATATTTAACTTGTTGTTGTAATACAGTTTGTCGTTGTCGTTCGTAGTTTAAAATTGTAGCCTTGGGCTACACAAGGAAGGGATCATGGTCTTACTTAGTCATATTGACTAATGCACAATTCCTCCAATTTTACTTATGTACATGCTTTGAAGTACCTCGACACTATAAAAGGACAACTAAGGTTTAAGATGCCCTAAGCGAAAACTACAAACAATACTAAGGTTTTGGCAAGGTGTTGATCCTAACCCCTTTTTATTCTTTAAAGTTTAAAAGCCATCAAAGAAGTAATTATTCTTATAAATTATAATGGTGAAGGTTGCCTAGACTTAACCCTTACAATGGGGTATAACAGTATAAGTGGTTAATCTTGGTTGTAAAAAGAGCTATAGAGATAGGGGGTGATGATATTCTAAACATAGTCATGCTTTGAATAAACCCTTGTCCAAGGTATCGATACACTAGTGAATTTAATGGTGATGGTGAAAGGAAGGGTACAAGTCATAAACTCGCCCCCTCTCGGACCATATGACAACAATCCTTACTCCAGCCGTCGACATTTTATGCATTGTAAAACCCTAGAATTTTTAATGTGCTTTGAAAACTGTGTTGGTATTTTCGGTAGTGTTCTGGAGGAGTTTAACCATTCCCTCATTTTCGCAAGGGATCTCAGCCGCTTAGCCCTACTACTCAACTGTGTGCAAAAATGGAAGAACCACCAAATTCGGCCATTACCACCTTGAGTCTATGTCTTCGTTGATGGAGTTTACCACTGCTGTGTTAACTGGAGATTTCAATAACTAAGAAGGTAAACCGTGAACTGCAACCATCTTCTTGGTTTTCTTTTTCTTACATAATGATATAAAAGGTAGTTTAAATCCCGACCTAGATTGCATGTGCAGGGTTCTTCTCTGTGATGAGAGGGTGATTTGGTATTTTGTCGAGAAGAACTCTCTTGAACTGGTAATACCAAGTCATTCCTTGCGTGGCCCCATGCTAGGTTTTTGCGGTGTTTTTTTTAGCGCTGGGGTTGTCCACTTGGTACTGTAGTGATGAGGTGGAAGTGATTTATCGCTTGGTATAATTTCTTTACTACAATGGTATTTTTATTACTGTGGAGTCTTTATATGAGTATGTCAATTCTGTAATAATTTGGTTGGCTCTAAACCTTGTTTAAAGGCTGTGACACCGATAAGGGTTTCAATACTGCACTTGTTTTTTTTCACCTACTATCGACTTAGAAAAGTTCAGTCTGAAAAAGAATCCTTACTTGGAGAGCTACAAGATAATTCTACACTTATTGTTGCCAGTGGTTTCCTTTTGTTTTTTATAGAAAACATATTTTCAACCTGGTTGCTTCTAAAAAGGTTCCGTGATTTATTTATTTGTAATGCTTAATATTTATGGCCCTAAGCCTTTATTCTATCTATTTTGTTCTGGGCAAAGAAATCCAAATAGATCACTGTCTTGTTAATTTCGATGGAAAATCAAACTAATTGCATTTGGATTTGATTTCCTAAGACTGCTCGTTGTTTGATTGTAAAGACTTTGTTTGGTATGAAAGAGGACTTAGTTTTGAATCTCTGCTTTTTAAAATAATAAGTTATAAAAAGTTGTTAATGATATTAAACCCATGAGGGATTTATATTTATATTAGACCTATTTTTAGTTTCAACTGTGTTAATTAGTGAAGATTTCATCACAGTAGATAGTTAGCTATAAACCACCGGCGTAGTCTTATTATGGATATGATTTTGGGGTAAGACCCGTGTACCTTCCTTACTATATTATGAAACTGTAATAAACTTCGTTTATTTGATTTTCCCACCTGTGTAAGGGTTGTAATACATTTTAACCAAGAAACCGAGGAATACTTGAACAAATTTACTATTTGAGGTTGTTTATTAAATGATGGAACGACTTGTAAGGGATTAAAGTCCTGAAGATTTATTATGCAACTATTATAGAAATAGTCAGTAGTTAACTATTGGTTGTAAGTCTCACAGATTGTAAATATCAACTGTAACGAATCCCTTCCTGTCGTTTTGTTTAAGAAAGCCGTGATCTATTTTATTAGTTGTTCCATTATGAAGATAGATTCTATGTTTTAAATGTCCTTAGCACTATTGTTCTACATTCATGATTCTGTTTCTACGATAGTAATCATCATTTAAAAAGACCTTGGAGTCATTTGTTAATTAGCTAGGTCTATTTATTTTAGTTTACTTGCAAACTATTGTAAATTAATCGGTTTATGTAAAGACCTTAGGGTTTCATTGTTTGGAAAAGTTTTTACTTATGTAGTTTATTTTGTTTATTAAATTTAATGGCTATAAGACTGTAAGTAATTATCATACATACTAACCATACTGTTTGAACATTTAAAAGGTTAAGCCCTAAGGCTGCTTGTAGCTTTTGTTCTGAAGAAGAAACGCTATAGGAAAATAACACCAAACTAAATCGTAAGCCTGTAACAAGTGCTAAGATTTGTCGATAATATCGACTTGGAGTTTACATTAATAGTTTAGCTACTAAGAAACTGGGTTAAGATACCCTTAAGAATTCTAGTTTAGTTTTAAAATGATTCAATATTAGATATAGTTATTCTATAATAATATTAGAGTTTGATTAAGGAATACAGTTTGATCCTAGAGAGATTATTATAACAGAGTAATAAGAATAAGTTTGGATCTGCTCATTTCTATGCTCTGTAATAACAAAACTACACATTTATTCATGCATTCTAATACTACTATTCAACATAATATCATATCTTCATGTACTAGAGTACATCACTTCAGTGAGAGGAAAAATACGGGAGATAATTTAAAATTCATTTCTCTGTCAATCAATTTCTATGCCATTACTTCATCAAATAAGCATTGAAATGCATATCATTTAACTATAATACATTTGGAAATAATTACAGCTTACCTAAACTGAAAGACATATCATTTTACAGATTTAGATTTGGAACCTGAATGTGTTGCAGAAAGGGACTAAAACCCAAGGGAGACTGTTCCACCCAACCTTTTCCTGAAGCAGCCAAATCACTTGCTTAGGACCCCCGAGCTTGTTCACTGCACCACTAGGATAGATATCTCTGCTACACATCAGACTTCTGCAACTTAGCACTCAGTAACATAATTAACTCAGCAATTCACTTTAGCTATCCCCTCATCAAATTCTTTGTATGCTTGACTTTTCAGTTTGTAGCAATCACAAAGTTCATTCTCTCAACAATTAGAATGAGTGGTGAGCCTCCTGCTCAATTTGATGGTTTAAGTAAGATTTCCTAGGTCTCTAGGCCAGTTTTGGAATTTAATGAGCCACCTAGTTCAGTTCCCCCTCTCAAGGAACATGACCACTTTTTTAGGGATTATGCTCCTGCAACAACTAGAAAGTGAATGCTATTATTTCCACTTGTCAACCAGCCTTATACAACTGCTCCTTCCTCCTATTGGGTACTGAACACTCATTTAACAGTCTCCTCTGAATAGGTGTCTCCTCTTATTAATTATTAAAATAAACAATTCTTCAATTACAGTCATCCTTGACCCACTTGGTCATAAACTTTATAATAAAAATTAACATAATGTTTTGGCTGAAATAAATAATAAATATTTATTTTTCAATTTTGGGTATGTTACAAAAACCCCTTCCAAAACTTGACAACAATAATATGGATTTTATCAATATCATGTCAATTTTTTTTAAGTCTATCAACTTTAAATTGCTTAATATTTTAACCAAAATCTTAACAAATAAACTTAATTAAACACATATAAATATTTTAATTATAATGATATTTCATTATTTTTTTACATAAAAATATAATTTATATTTATCTTCACTATGTTTATTTATTTTTTAATTAATAATAATCTATATATTTTTAATAAAAACTATTATTTAAATAAAAATATTAATAATACATTTGAAATGATTAAAACAATATAATTATTATTTAAAAAAAATTAAATGTGAATGGAAAAGATCATTTTATCTTTAAAAAATAAAATGTGAATGGAGAAGATCATTTTTTAAAATTAACTAAAATAATCAAATTTCATAATATTTTTCAATTAAATATATGTAATGAATTTTGGTGTTGCAATAAGTATAAAGAATCTTGGAAAAAGATTGAGTAAATCCAGAAATAATTTTTAACTCATAACTTTAAAATTAAAAATAATATGCCTTATCCTATTCTTTTAATAGAAGTGGTTCTCCCCCTTGTACTAGGTACCTGATGTACAAGTATAAGATAAATAACATGGGAGATGTAACACACCTGAAGGAAAAAAAACATAAAAAATCTTATATAACATATATCTAAGACCCATTATTTAAGTTCTTATCTGTAACAAGGCATTATTGAACATTGAGAGCTTATTGCATAATCTTGGCATTTACTTGCTCGTTCAGCCTTTCCTAATCTAAGAACCCATTTATGTCAATTAGGCTTCGATTTATTTAACTGTTTTAATTCTGATTTGTGAAGTTACAGTTCTTTCCTCAAAGACCCTTCTGCAACGATCCTTTCACAATGCGGATTGCGGCTTGCAGAACATACTCCAATCCTTTATAAATTAACCCTCCGCAATGCAGAACACACTTTTTCCCTTTATAAATTAACCCTCTGCACTTAGATTTCCGGAATGCGGAACACACTTTAACCCTTTATAAATTAATCCTCCACAATTAGCTTTCCGCAATGCAGATTCCAGATTGCGGAACACATATAAACCCTTTATAATTTAACCTTCCGCAATGTGGATTATGGATTTTAGAACACATTTTAACTCTTTATAATTTAGTGTTTCACAATTAGCTTTCCGTAATGAGGATTCCAGAACACACTTTAAATCTTTATAATTTAACCTTCCGAACCCTCTGCAATTAGCTTTCCGCAATGTGGATTATGGATTGTGAAATGCATATAATAAACCCTTTATAATTTAACCTTCCACCACTATCTTTCTGTAATGCAGATTGTGCAACACATTTTAACTTT
Organism: Pseudotsuga menziesii; assembly: GCA_001517045.1. NCBI lineage: Eukaryota > Viridiplantae > Streptophyta > Pinopsida > Pinales > Pinaceae > Pseudotsuga > Pseudotsuga menziesii. The sequence goes on from LPNX010707911.1 coordinate 82,384, forward strand.
TTATAATCTGACCTTTCGCACTTGGTTTTCCGCAATGCGGATTGCGGATTGTGGAACACATTTTAATTCTATATAAATTAACCCTCCGCAATTGACCTTCCGCAATGTGGATTACAGATTGCGGAACATGTTTTAACTCCTTATAAATTATTCTTTCGTAATTGACCCTCCGAAATGTAGGTTTCCTTTTTAATATTTTTAGGGATTAAACTCCCACAATTCACCTTCCGCAATGCGGATTGTGGATTGTGGGTTGTACTTTAAACTTTTAGAAATATTCCCTTTGCAATGCAGATTATGGATTACTGAACATATTTTAACTTTTTATAAATTATTGCTCCACAATTGACCCTCCGTAATGCGGGTTTACTTTTCAATATTTTTATGGATTAAACTCTCGCAATTCACCTTCCACAATGCAGATTGTGGATTGCAGGTTGTACTTTAAACTTTTAAAAAATAATCCCTGCGTAATTAACCTTCTGCAATGCGGATTGCGGAACATAAAATCCAATTGTTTAACTGATAAGGTAATGATTGATAGGATAATTGTAGGTATGTAATTGGTTAGCTGAATAAGTTATAATTATTTAAATTGATTCCCCAATATCCCAATCTGAAGCAGTCTTGATCGTACAAATTAACTAGATCTATTCCATAATACATTCGAAGATTAATTTAATAGGAATAATTTTAGACATGTAAATAATTGAAAGAACGAGTATTGATGTAACACACCTAGAATTGAAAAATAATTATTTATTATTTATTTCAGAAAAAATCATGTTAAATTTATTGTAAAGTTTGATGACCAAGTTGGTCAAGGATGATTGTAATTGAAGAATTATTTATTTTAATAATTAAATAGAAGAGACACCTGTTATCTCCCAAAAAGTACACCGTCATTTTGGGTGATAGAATGGGTTAAATTTTTTATTTCTGTGAGTCATGGCCTTCAAAATTCAAAATTTCAGCTTTCGGCAATCAACTAAGTCTGTGGAAGTTTACTTAACTACTGAAATAGGCCAGTTTGTGCAGCTAATACGATTTGCCAGAATGACTTTAGCTGCCGAAAGTGTTTCCATGATCAAAATTTAAATATCGTGCTCTTGAATGTGCCAAATATTAAGCTACATATTAATCATCGAATTCCAGTCCACATGTCAATTCATAGATGCATATATAAATAGAACCCGCTGAGTCAAACCCCAAGACCGAATGCAGGTGTCCTGGGTGTGGTGAAAGTCTTTGCATTGTGGAAAATCTGACAGGTCGAAGGTATCTGGCCTCTAATCGAAACATGATTCAAGCTGTGGATTAAGTCACGAGCCCGAAGCACATAAGGTCAAAGTAATATGCTTCTCAAAGATTGGACAATGTGCAACCCCTTTTTAAGATAGGCAGCAAGAGAATATTCGGCATATGCATCTTTTGGGCTTGCACTATGGAGAGAAGAGAATGCTTCCTTATGGTGGAGCACGTTTAGAGTGCTTGAAGGTTATCTCAGCTATTAAAACTTACTGCTATATTCTAGTGCAGAGCATTTGATGGTCTAATTATTGCTGGGTTATAAATTGATCAATAGTCCAGACATTATGGAGGGGACTCATTACTGCTGAAAGAAACAAGTTCCAACAGCTGGGCAAATACTAATACCGTCTGAGAGAAGGCAGCTTGATTCAAAGTCAGATCTAAGTTCATATCTAAGCTCCAATATTTTACTATCAGCACTTTTGCTTTTCTGGAAGGTCTGTCTAGCTTGTTGGCTGGTCTTTGGGGCATACATTTTGATTGTTCTATCATGCATTGAAACTCCAAGAAGTGCCTTAATCGATTCCTATACTAGATGATTCTGACAGTGTGCAGGTAACCGAAGGACAGCGATGAACAAGTCAAGGCCAGTGAAAGGCGTTGGATGGGATATAGGTACATTAGGCAATGCTACTTGGGAAGGAGCAAAGCTTTCAGATGTTCTAAAACTTGTAGGAATACCTGAACATACCAAAGTTACAGAGGCCGGAGGCAGGCATGTTGAATTTACTAGTGTGGATGTTTGTAAGGAAGAAAATGGAGGACCATACAAAGCTTCAATACCTCTGCTCCAGGCCACAAATCCTGAAGCTGATGTGCTGCTTACGTATGAAATGAATGACAAGTTATTGAGCAGGGACCATGGATACCCCCTTCGTGTTGTTGTTCCAGGCACAATTGGTGCACGCTCAGTTAAATGGTTGGACAAAATAGAAGTTAATGCAAATGAATGTCAGGGTTTCTTCATGCAAAAATATTATAAAATGTTCCCTCCAACTGTCGACTGGGATAATATAGAGTGGCCTTCATGATGTCCACTAATGAATTTTCCAATGAATTGTGCTATCTGCTCACCTGAAGATGTCTCTTCAGCTGAATCTGGCCCTACAGCTATTTTGTCTCTTTCATTAGGGAAAATTATTATGATATGCCATAGAAGTGAATGACTGAACCTGATCAACATCACTTCAATTGATTAGTGAAAAGAGTATTTAGTTGACCCTGTTATATGTAATGGAATTAATTTGCTATCACTTGGTTAGCATTGCTTCAGTTAGAAAGTGCAAAGACCAGCTTTGGAGAACCTGGTTATGCTTTCTTAAAATCTGCCTAGCTCATGGTTGTATTCATTATAGCAATCACTGAATCATTTGTTGCTGCAATTATTGAAGCAGGCCTAAAAGCCATTTTGAAATTGGATCGTGAACATGATGAATTCAGCCATGAAGAATTAGAGCACATATCTGCAGAAAAGGAAGAAATATGGTCAGCTGTGGGTGCAGCTTCTCGACTATTAGTTGACATAATTATGACATAAATCTTGAGGCCTCGTAAATTCTTAACAGATCTATGTGCCAGCTGGAGTACTATCATCTATTCTTGGGACAGAGTATACCCATCTTCATGGCAATAACCAAAATGATATTGATAGATGGCAGAGTTCTCCAGTTTTCCATTGGAAATGTCAAAGATGAACTATTCGACTTGTCCATATTTCATTGAAGTGTGTTACATCTGTCTAAGACTTGAAGGAGGAGAAGATTACATCCCGATTGTGAAGCAATCAACTCCAGATTTTGTGCAGCTAGTTAAGGATTCGATCCACCTTTCCAGTCCAAATTTTCAGCCTTGATATGAGCAGTGCTACAGGTGGCAAAGAGAGTCAGTCTTCCCAGCTTTCAAGCATCTTTTTAAGGCAGCACTCCTACAATGAATGCCACATCATTAATCTCAAGTTGTTGTGCGCCAAACTCAGCCCCACCGAGCACTAAAAAAGGAGATCACACTCATCATTCCTTGATTCAAGGAATCATATCTATCTTTGCATTTACACTGTTTTGATTAGGATGACAAGATCCATGCTTTTAGGATTTTTGAAACTACTTTGTAAAGACTATAAAGTCTGAGTACTGATGCTGAACCAAGGGTTCAAGTTTGGATACATTTTGGGCTATGTACTGGACACTTTCTTGCTATATGAATCACAGTTTCCTTTGGTCATTAGATATCAGTCTGTCCACATTTTCCATTATTCTACATTTGATTCTATTCAGTTCAGTTGTTCAGAACTGTCATCTTCTGATATAGCTCATGAATGAATTAAATCTTCTTTATATTCTTGTATGACCCTACAGCTCTGTATTTGGTTATCTTGAATGTCTTTCTTCATACCTTGATTATTTACTGTAGCTGATATTTAATTTCTCAAAGCACTGGCTTATTTAGAGGCATGTCATGTTGTCTTACTGCTTAGTCTTCTTAGTTATCCCATTGATCCACCTTTACAAAAACACAAAAACATGATTTCTTAAGTTACCAGGCATACCTAGCTTATAACCCTAGGTAGTTTCCTGGAGTGATAACAACACCTATCCAAGGGAGACTGTTAAATGAGTGTTCACTAACCCACTAGGAGGAATGAGCAGCTGTAGAAGGATGGTTGACAAGTGGTAGCACTAGCATTTCACTTTCTAGCTGTTGTAGGAAGCATAATCCCTAAAAATGTGGTCATGTTCCTTGAGAGGGGGAATTGAGCTGGTGGCTCATTTAATTCCAAAACTAACCCAAAGACCTAGGAAATCTTATAAATACCATCAAATTGAGTAGGAGGCTCACTACTCATTTTGGTTTTCAAGAGAATGTACCTTGTGATTGCTGCAAAATCAAAAGTTAGGCACATAAGGAATTTGATGAGGGGATAGCTAAAGTGGAATTGCCGAGTTAAGTCTGCTAATGAGTGCTGAGTTATAGCAAGTGCTGTGTGGAATATTATCCAGGGATCTTAGTCCTAGTGGTTTAGTGAACAGGATCGAGGGTCTTAAGCAAGTAATTTTCGCTGCTTCAGGAGAAGGTTGGGTGGATCAGTCTCCTTTGGGTGTTTGTCCCCTTCTGCATATTATCCAGGTTCTAATTGTTATTATTTATTTGCAATTTAATTCTAAATATGTGCTCATTTTTAGAAGTATGCTTAACAAAATTTGGATAATTGGATGTGTTTCTAAGTTATTTATCTGAAAACTGTTTTAGAAATTGTTCTAAGGGAAGAAAACTACAATTCAGTTTATTCAAAGTTAACATTTAAAATTATTGGTCTAGTTTTTCTGCTAACCCATTAATCTAAATAACGCTTCCACAAAATTTTCAAATATGATCATTTCCAAACCCTTCAATTAAACAATCCACAATTTCAAATATAGTGCTAAAAGCTGGCTCGACTAGGGATGCTATACTCCCTGCGAGGTAGTAAAGAATCTCATAGACTAGTTTCCAAATCCATTGTCAATCTAAATCTTTTTATTTTTTCCTTCTGAAAGAAATATAAAAAATAAAATATGAATACCCCTTCCAATATTAGGTTCTTCTTTGCGGGCTTCAAATTTTCTAGCTCACCATCTGTACTGATTGAAAGTAAAGAAGTAGTTACACTATAATACATGAAATTTCCTCCCCCCTTATTTCAAATAATGCTTCAGATATCTCCCATTAACTGGACCTCCTTCATACTAAGACCCATTCTGATACTGTAGAATAAAATCATTATTACCCCAGTATGCTACGATAATGTATGGACCTACCCACAAATGATCAAATTTACCATGCTTTCCTTTGTCTTCATGTAGAGCATCTCATTTTAACACCAAATCATCAATCTAGAAAGTGTCCTCTTTTACCCTTCTGTCAAAGTTATTCTTCATTTTCTCTTGATGTATCTGTACCTTATCATATGTTTTAGCTCTCAGTTCACTTAGATCAATAATTTGGTTTATTATCCTTTGCATATGATTAGGTTCATCTTGCTGCTCCTGCAACAACTTCATAGCTGATACTCCTAGAGATGCTCGAAAAACCACTTCAGCTACATACTCCAATTGGAATGGTGACATTCCAATAGCCCTCTTTGTGCTAATTCTGTTAGCCCACAAAGCATATTTCGGCTTTGTATGCCATGCTCTTTTATTAGCTTCCAACAACTTTGTAATTATCCACCAAGATTTTGTTAGAGGATTCTTCTGGTCCATTACCCTGTGGAAAATATGCAGTAGAATGATTCAAACTTATATGATACTTATGACAGAAATTTATCATCTTCCTAGACTTAAAAGTAGTTGCATTATCTATTACAATCCTCTTAGGACAACCAAATCTTGCCAAAATATTATTCTCCAGGAAATCTATTATCATTGTATTTGTAGCTTTTCTAGTAGGTATTGCTTCAATCCACTTTATAAAATAATCTGTTGTTGTTAATATCCACTTATGCTGTCATGAGGAGTTGGATTTATTTCCCCAATGAAATCCAACCCCCATTGTTGAAAAGGTGCTTTTACTGATATGGGATTAAGAGGGAGTGGAACCACTTTCCTCTTTCCATCACAAATCTAGCATTGATGACATTTGGTGGTTTCTGTATACACATCTGAAAATAATAAAGGCCAATAGAATCCTGCTCTCAAAATTTTATTCGCAGTTACCTTCCATGAATGATGTCCCCCACAATCTCCTTCATGGAAATCTTTTACTATTTGTTGAGCTTCATCCTCTAGAATACTATTTAGTAACACTCCACCAGGATCCTTCCAATAAAGATATTGATTTAAAATACAAAAATTTGCAGCCTTCAACTTCACATACCTTGTTCTAGTTTTACTTAACCCTGCAGGAGGTTGTAAATTTTGCAACACATAAACAATATCAACATACCATGGAGAAATAGAAAAATTAAGCATCACCTGTACTTCTGTGTCCAACTGATTTACTTGACTTGACATAAAATTTAGCTACAGAGAATCACAATTGGAGTTTGTCATCATTTTAGCCAATCCCCGTCCCTTAATCAACTTTGTGGGCTTAATTTCAATGTCATATTCCAAAATCACCGCAATCCTTTTCGCTCTTCTCCCCTCCAGATCTGGTTGTGTAAGTATGCTCTTTACCACACTGCTGGGAACATATGCGACTACATGTGAATGTAGAATGTAAATTATGAAATCTTTTAGGGCCTTAATAAAAGCATATGCTTGTTTTTCCATGATATCATATTTTAACTCTCCATCTCTCAACATCTTACTAAAAAATGCTATAGGATGTTCTTCACCTTGATCATTCTTTTGTAACAGAACAACTGGAACAGTATGCTCTGAAGCATATGAGAATACTAAAAAATATTTATCAAAATATGGACTTACCAGCATAGGAGCTTATGAAATAGCTTTCTTTATATTCTTGAAATATTTCTTAGCTTCCACTGTCCATTTTATTTCATGATCCCTTTTCAGCATATTAATAATGTTCATCAATATTTAAGCAAATCTAGGAATAAATCTTGTCAAGAAATTTACTTGCCCAATGAATGACTGTACTTCTTTCTTACTTCTTGGTTCCTCCACCTTCAAAATTGCACTCACCCTGTATAGATCAATCCTTATACCTTCTTTGGAAATAATATGGCCCAAAATTTTTCCTTCTTCTAGAGCAAAATTTGATTTCCTTGGATTCAATGAAATTCCATATTTTCTACATTTAAGGAAAACATTTTCCAAATGTTTGATATGTTCCCTTCCAGACCTGGAAAATACAGTAATATCATCCAAGTAAATTACTACAAACCTTCCTCTTCCATTTGCAAAAGCGATTTCCATAGCACGCTAGAAAGTGGCTCATGCATTCATTAATCCAAAAGGCATCTTTGCATACATGAATGTACCCCATGGTGTAGTGAAAGTAGTTTTCTCCTGATCTTTAGGAAGCACCTTTATTTGATTATAACCTGAAAACCCATCCATGGTAGAAATTCTATTTGAACCTACCACTTTCTACAAAATCTGGTCCATCTTTGGTAAAAGGTAATTGTCCTTCAAAGAGACTTTATTCAAATTTCTGAAGTCCACACACAGTCTTATTTCACCATTCTTCTTTCTAACATGCACCAAATTAACAACCCATTTTGATCTCCTTTTCAATGATAGGCAATAGCATTGGATTAATCCTTATGAGTTTTTGCCTAAATGGTTTTTCTCTAGGCATAATTGGAATAGTATGCTGTATAATGGAGGTGTCATACTATTTTAGTTCATCGTAACTCCATGCAAATACATCAGTGTATTTTTTCATCAGGTTCACATCCTCATCTTTTTCTTTAGCAGCCAATTTCTTGGACAACTTTACAATTCTGGGATTCTCCTCAGTACTAATATTTTTATCTTCAACAACGTTTTCAATAGGTTTGACTTTAGGATCTCTGACAACATCATTTTGGTCAAAAATATTCTCTAAGGGAATGAAACCTTTGGGAATATGATTACTCTTCAATTGGACTATATCTTTTCCTCCTAGTGAGCCTTTCAACTTATCTGTTTTAGCAAATCCTTCTTCATCTTCATCAACATCTTGCAATTTTTTAGAATCAATACTTTCATTTTCTATTTGCGTATTTACAAATTCAACAGACAATTCCAAAAATATTTTGATTTGCATATCATCTTCAAAAACCTGCCTGTACTTGGTATTGTTTGGTATGGAAGGCCTATTCACAATGTCAACCTTGTATTTTCTTTTACCTGCAGTAGGAGTCTTATATTTTCCTGCAGCAATTGCCAAAGAATATTCTGTTGTATTATCATATATAGGAATTATTTTGACATTGTATTCTATGAAATAGTTTCCAAACATGTCCCATAGTTCATTCCTGTAAGCTCTCATTCTGGGATGCTTAGTTTGATAACTATCATTCACCTGATTTATCACAAGTTCCAAATCTCCAAAAACTTGGACTCGTTTAGCTCCGAAATCCTTTAGTGCATGCAAACCCAACAATAAAGCTTCATATTCTACTACATTATTAGTACATTCAAAGGTCAAATTGTAAGAAAAATATTTAAAATCTCTAATAGGGGAAATTATGTATACACTTGCACCAACGCCCACTTTAGCCACCGACCCATCAAAATACATAGTCCACAGCCCTTCTTCCTTTTGCTTTCTTTCCATTGCTTCCTGTTCATTTATCACCTTTTTATCCCTTTTTAAATTTACTTGGAAAAACAACTTTTGAATCACAAGGAGAAACATCATTGAAGAAAATAGATGACCCCAAGTCTATATCAACAACATAAATATGATGAACTCCTGCCTGATCTCGACTGCTAACAACATAAGGTGATATTTTTTCACTGTACAGTCTCTTGTTTTCATTAAGAACATGAATTGTATCATAAGACATATCCATTTGCAAACCTCCTTTTAACTTTGAATTCCAAGATCTTGACAACAAAACACCAAATTTGGGATGGATATCAACCACAACAACATCCATGACCACAGTTTTAGATGGTAATTTAGTCAAGGATACTACCATGTCTTTTATCAAACCTAGAAATTTCACCCTTTTGGAATCAAAAGAATACAAATATTTATAAGTCCTTGTAATCTCTAACCCCAAACTTTCTACCACTCCTTTAGGCATCAAATTATGTGAAGCACTTGAATCTAACATAGCATTATGCAACACCATGTCATGTACATTTAAGATCATATAAAAAGGTGGTACTTCCTCATTATCCACATTATCAATCTTAGACCCCAAAACAATGGTAGGATTGTCATCTGTCACTTCCAAAATATCTGGCTGATCCTCTCCTTGATTTCTGACCATTTTTGTTATTGTGTCCCTATACTCCTGATTTCTGAGCAGTTCATTAAAAGGAACTGAAATCTTCAACTTAGCCAGTTCACTTTTTAGATTAAAAATGGAAGAAATTTTATCTACGTCCATGGGTGCTGTTTGTTTTAACTCCTTTATTTTCTCAATTCTATTTTCAATCTCTTTATTTACAATAGGTTCCTTTTGTTTTTCTTTTATTTTTTCTATATTCATTTGACTAGTGGAAAACTTATTTGGATTTAACCTTCCTTTATTCATAATACCATCTCTACTTCTCAATTTGATTTTTCTTTGTACATCATCTATAACATGCATATACCCCTTTTGATACTGTTACAACTCCTAAAAATATTTATTATTATCCTCTTGTGCAAACATACTATGTTCCTCCTTAGTCAAATAGATTTTAGAATCTAAATCACCAAAATGACGAATATGGTCTTCAATAGACTCCACACCATCATCAACAACAACATAATTTTTAGGGAAAGGTGGTCTTATTTGTTGATCTTCTTGGTTCCTTGGATTCCTCATGTATTTTTGTCTATCGAGTGAAAGTGGAGGAGGAATAGGCCTTCTAAAGTTAGGGTTTCTAATCTGGCCCTTCATTCTGTTCTCGATTCACTAGCCTAGTATCTATAGTTAGCCTATCCATAAAATTATCCATTGTTTTCAGCATTATTTCAAATATGATATCATTAGACGAAGTAGCAGAAGAGGTGGAGGGAATAATTACTTCTCTACCTTTCCTCCTATCAACATCTACTCTTTGTTTTATCTTTCCACATGCCATAATATTGGCTTCTACTTCCAAGGCATCTGTAAACATAACAGGAAGACTAGCTGATTTTCTTTCTCTCAACAAAAATGCAAAGTCATTATCAAAGGTTTTTGCATAATGAAGTTTAGCAGCACCATTTGAAGGATTAATATTAGCAAGTATTGAATCATAGACTCTCATTAACCTACTGGAAAACTCATGGTCTGACTCAAAACCTCCGTTTTTAATATTATTGTACTAGGAAAGGACTTGTAATGGACTCTGCTTATCACCCCATCTATCCAAGAATGTAGTTTGGAAGGCTGCAAAGTTTCGAATAGACCCAACAGGTTAATATTTATACCACTTTTTGGCTTCCCTAGACAAGCTCTGTGCAAACAGCCTCATCTTGACATCCTCAAAATCAACCTCTTCCAAATCTATAAAGTCATCAAATTTTCCAACATGGTATTTTTCAGTAACATTTCCTTCTTCATCATACAATGAAATCCTCTAGGCATAATTTAAGGGAAGGTCATGTAACACTGCAGGTAAGGCCAATGGAGCAAACGTAGCTGCACCCATTGGTATAGGTGGATTTGGAGCAAGTGGTAAAGGTTGAAAAGCTGGAGGATTCTAAATAGTTTGGGGAGTATGAAAATGAAAGTTTTGGACAATAGAAGTATTTTTTCAGTCTTTATTGGAGTTTGAAGGTTCTACCACAAAGTATCAAGAAGATATGATTCTAACCTACTAGGGTTAATCTCAACATTATTTAAGTCGGATTCATATTTTGATTTTAACAGTAATCTCTCAACACTAGTTTTCCATTCAAATTGTTGTATACTATGAAAATCTTGAGATGATGATGCACCAAATTGAGAACTATTTATTTTTTCTTTATTTTTTTCTCTAAGCAATCTTTTTGGATTTTCCACATTTTGCAAAGTTTTAGTATTAGGGTTACCTCTTGTATTCGCTCTCTTGAAAGCCAAGATGTCTTCTATAATATTGTTCAAAATGAATGTGAAGTCGACAAGGCAAATGTACAACCTTCCTTTGAATGTGGAAACTTCTGCTTTCCCACAGAAATTTGTTTCTTGAAACTTTGCAATCCTTGTCGTTATTTCCAGGGCTGATATGCACTTTTGTCCTTGGCAACGACGCCAATTTGTTAACACTAGAAAATTACCCAAGGTTGTAAAGGCTATTCCCAGGTAACAACAAAAACCACTTTTAAAGAGAAAACTGGCTCTTTTCTCTTCCGAGAGGGATCTCTCACAAAATATTAACAAGGCCAGATATGTATAAGCAAAACTATTTGTAATTGGTAAGATTGGTTGAAACTGAACACATGGCCATTGGGCTATGGAGTCCAGATATGAATATAGATAAACATAGCTTTTGCATGGAAGTTTTAAACAGAGGCAAGATAGCTACAGTCAAAATTTGATTGTTTGGTGAAAAAGGAATAACATGAACAAACCATTAACACAAAGCATTGTAAAAATGAATTCTGTATCAACTTTAGAAGAAAGGTTTGGTGGACATTTGAAAACAACAGTTAGTGCATAGTAAATATGAATTCTAAATTGTTATACTCTCATTTCAGACATGAAGGAAAACATAATGGAAAGATAAAACTGGAAAAACATTCACATAAGAAAGGAAAGTACAGACTGCAACATGAAATAACACATGAATCTATGACAGACACCAACTTTCATCTTCATAATTAAAGAAACACTTGAATACACAAATCTCCAAAATTTCACGGGTTCCAACCCTTGCTTCATCAAATGTATGAATAGTTATACAATTGCTCCTCGAGATGAAGAATAAACCTAACTGTCTAATGGTTTCAACCATTTATTACATGTGTTGAAGCACTTATCTATTACAAAATTGTTCTGAGATAACAACACTTCTTAACTAATGAACTTAAAAATAAAATTTTGTCAAAAAATATATCTTTCGCTGAAACTCCTTTCCGCAAGATTCTTTCCACAATTTTCCTTCCGCATCGTCGATATTTTGTGGAGTCTTTCATGGCTGTCGATCTCCAAATTGCAGAATGCAGATTGTGGGTTCACAGAATCTTTAAACGTTATTTCCGGAATTCTCTTTCAGCAAGCTTCTTTCCACATTTTTCTTCTGCACCGTCGATCTCTTTTTACCGGAAGTAGTATCAGCCATTTGATCTTCCGAATTGCGGGATGCGGGTTCATAAAATCTTGAACGTTACTTCTGCAATTTTCTTTCCACATTTTTCTTCCGCATCGTTTATCTATTTTTAACGAAACTAATCTCAACCGTTCGATCTTATGGGTTGCGAGATGTGGATTCACACTTTCCTATTTTGGACTTCCACAAATCCAAAAAGTTAGTTTTTCCTTGCATCTTCGATCTGTGAAATTTATTTCCACCATTAATATACAACCTCTTTAATCTGAGTTGTCGATATTTGACACCTTTTACCTCCATTCCACTAATGAGAACATTTCAATTTCTCCTCCATGTTTCAAACAACAAAACGATCCACCTCTGTAGATCAAATCCCTTTCTTCATCTAATGACCCATGATGAAAGATCATGCTAACCCATTAATCTAAACAATGCTTCCACAAAATTTTCAAATATGATCATTTCCAAACCCTTCAATTAAACAATCCATAGTTTCAAATATAGTGCTAACACCTCCAAAGGATCATCTCAGCGTTCACCTTTACAACAAACTACAGGAGTACATTTTAACAAACATAATTTTACTTAGTGATAAACCATAGAAAAACCTTGTATGAATAATTTACAAACGACGATATCTGTTGACAGAATCCCTATGGACAACTCTCAAACCAAAAAATGGTAGGGTAAAGGCCTCACAGACACATCTTTAGTTCTTTAAAGTTACAAACTGTTAATTCAAGTTAAGAGTCAAGTCTGCCAATGTAAGCCCTCACGGGTATTTTTACATTATAAAAACCATTCACTTGAATTAGTAAAACTTTAAGAATCATTGACAGTGGCGTACAACCCTTCTTCTCAAAAAATCATGATAGACTAAGGGCCGATGAATACACTATTTTATAACTTAATAAAAAAATGTGAAAAACGCCGGACATAACTGATAATCCAAAATAAAGAACATCTTTTGTAAACATTGCACAGAGCAGTAGTGTTTAAAAAAAATGAAAAATACAGTATTGTTGGTATAAACATGACGTTATATAAATCCCTCATGGGTTCTTACAGAACTGTAACATTATCAAAATGACATAGTTACATCAAAAATGCAAATGGCGGAGGTGGCATAGTCTATATGACTCCACAACAAAGGGTTATCCATTACAATTTAACTACAAATGACCTCACGACTACCAAAGATAACGTTATCACTTTCATTCTTGAAATCGCAGAGATGGAGTACCAGAACGCCATAGAAAACATAGAGTAAGCCACGGTCTCAAAACAAAGGGAAGGAAAGATTCAAGTCTTACCCGAAACAAACCCTTTTCTTCTTTGCGAACTAGTTTAAACAGTGTTTCTCCATGAAGGAAACTCTTGCACAAGAACCATTACAGTGGTTAAACTTAGAAAAGGTTAAATTATTGTTTTTACTGAAGAAGAAGCAATCATAACGAAATCACTTACCTTATGATGTAAACTAACAAGGTCGGTTTGAAAACAAGAATCCCTTTCTCAGAGCCACACAAAACATTAGCAGGTTGTAGAGAAGAAGGAAGAAGGTGGAGTATTTGAACATCTTAGCTCCTCCATCTTGGAACCACCAGTAAACTATCTAACAGACCAAACAAAAACGGAGCAGCGCTCCACAGAGAAAAAACCAGAAAAGTCGAAGTTTATAGGTTAAGTCCCCATGGTTTTCAAAATTATATTAAACCCTTAAGGTTTTGTCTTAAACATATGTGTTGCCAATTGGTGTAGTAAAGGCCTCCACATGGCCTGCATGTGGAAGTAATAAATTCACCGCTTGTACACATCACTTGATATTTCATAAGTCAACCTTTTCTACCAAAGAGAGCCTTTTTGCACTATGCGATGCAATAACATAACATTCTTAAACCATGGAATAACATACTTTATTAGTGTGAACCTTTGATACTTTTGAAAATTAATATTAGGATGGTAAAGTTTTGGTATAGCTTAGCATGTGTTGGTGAGGACCCCTTTGGTGTAGGACTTTTTTCCTTAGCTAGGGAGCTCAAAGTAAATTACTTTCACCTGCACAAGAAGATAAAAGTTTTCTGCATTAGTCATTAATATTAAGTAAGACCCGAGACTATTCCTTCCCAGCTGATAGGTGGGTGTCAAGGTTTAATGACAAAAACAACTCATACAATGAATTTTAACAGACAATAAAAATATAAGAAGTTTACGATATTGAAATAATATTTTCTTGTAACACATCGTAAGATGACAGGTTGTGGAAAACAATTGACAAAATCATAAACATCTAGCAATCTAGTTTAACAACACTTTACTTCAATTCCACCACTGAAAAAAGCTTAAAGTAATCTTTTTATATCATGGATTTATCTTCCTAGGTTACCATTTACTTTAGTAAATAATAATAATAATAATAATAATTATTATTATGGTAAAATGGGAGATGTTACATGTGGTATTAGAGTGAGTTTCCAAACACTAGGCCTGATTGGCTCACTCACATGCAAATAAGAAACAAATATACTGATCATATTTTACATTTATTTATGTACATAAATATAAAATCTGTTTTGCAAGAAAATGGAAGGTGTTGAAGCATCTGTTGAAAATGGGTCTCCACACAAAAATCCAGACAACATTTATGTAGAACTGAATAATCCACCTTCAAAGTTACTACAAACATTTAAGGAGTTAAAATATGAACATCAAATTGTAAAAATAGATAATAAAAGAACTCTGGAACTAAATCGGATGTTATTAGACAAAATATATAAAAGAGGAAAAGATAAAAGAAATGTTTATGAAACTGATTCTAAAACAATGTCCTACAAACATAAGGGAAATAAAGCAAAGTATTATGATAGTGAATCTTCTTCAGAGGTTAATGCAAGGTCACAGAGGGGAAGTTATAAATACACAAGTGATAGTAGTGAAATTGACCATAAACCTTGGAGAAGGAAGTATAAACCTTATGAAGAAATTTATGGGGAATTTAAAAAGATAAAGCCTCCCATGTTTAATGGAGAAGCATAAAAAGGTGAAGAAGTTGAGGCTTGGCTGTCATGAATGAAGAAATATTTCCAGATTTATAACTACTCTGGCAGACTAAAATCCCAGATGGCTATCTACAACCTTACTGGAAAAGCTGACATCTAATGGAAAGACATGAAAATGGTCAAAAATATTAAGGAAAAGTACCTAACCCGGAGAATCTATAAAAAGTATTTTAAAAGGAAATTTTTAACTGAACCATACTATGAGGAAAGAGCTAAAGAATTCTACGAACTAAAATTGGGTTCAATGTCAATGAAAGAGCGAAGTAGCGAATTTCTAAGTCTGTTAAGATATGTACTTTACATAATTGATGAAAAGCCTAAAATACAAAGATTTGTAAGCTGTCTGCCCACTAGCTTCAAGGATAGAATTGAGTTTGATAACCCAAAGCCCTTGAAGAGGAAATGAGAAAGGATGATTTATGTTATGAACAAGGTAAAAAGAGAGAAAGTTTACCTAACCAGAAGAATAAGAGAACAATTCACTTTGATCAGAAAAGAAAAGGGTTTAAGTCAAATAAGTGTTTTGGGAAAAAATCTCATAATTTCTCCAAGAATAACTATCAAAGAGTAGATTTTAAAAATAAAGCACCACAAAATACTACAACACCAAAAGGTAGGGATATGTCTAACAATTTTGTTAAAAATAATTAACATAAGGAACCTGTCAAGTACTGGGAATGTCAAGGACCGCATTATGCTAAGTACTGTTCAAACAAAAAATGGAACTTTAGCAACGTGCATACCATTCAAGAAGATGAAACACTTGGATATGTGGCAAATGAAATGCCCATAATAAATGCATCCTTGGAGAACTGACAGGCATATCACCAAAATTCCATGGTGGAAGTGCAAGGTATGATACAAAACTAGCCTGTTTCCATTCTGATTGATCCTGGTGCTAGTTTGAGTTATGTGTCACCTAGCACAGTGGAGAAATGTAATTTATATTTGGAATAGTTTGAAAAATCTTGGCTGGTCTAGTTAGCTATAAGAACTAAAAGGAAAGTGGTTAACTATGTTGAAAATTGTAATTTGCTTATGAGTAAGTTTGAAACTCAAGTCAAGTTAAATGTGTTACCGTTAGGATCTTTTGATGTCTGATAGGTATGGATTGGCTTGAAAAACACCAAGTGATTTTAAATTGCTTTCAAAAAATGTTTACTTGTTTAAATAACGTAGGAGAAAGTATTTCAATATAAGGAATACCTAGGATGGTCTCTGTTAGACAAATTGCAGCCTTATAGATGAAAAAGGCTATAAAGTTTTTGCTGTACACATAATAAATAATGAACAAATTGATAAGGAATATAAGCTAAATTTTGATGAAATTCCAATCCTACAGGATTTCTTGGATGTTTTCCTGGAAGAAATTCCAGGACTACCTCCAAAGAGAGATCTGGATTTTACAATCAAATTAGTACCAAGATGGGTACTTGATTTGAAGGATCCTTATTGAATGAAATTCTTGGAATTGAATGAATTAAAATTACAATTACAAGAATTAATAGAAAAAAAATATGTAAGACCAGGTGTATCCACTTGGGGAGCACTGGTCCTTTTCGTTAAAAAGAAAGACAATACATTACGTCTATGTATAGACTACCATCAAGTGAACAAAATGAAAATTAGAAATAGGTATCCTTTGCCGTGCAATGATGATCTATTTGATTAGATACGTGGAGTGATGATATTTTCAAAAATAGACTTGAGATCTAGATATCATCAAGTCAGAATTAAAGACGAATATATCTTTAAGACTGCGTTCATAACTAGTTACAGGCACTATGAGTTTGTGGTTATGCCCTTTTGGCTAAATAACGCCCCAAAAACTTTCATGTGCTTAATGAACAGTGTCCTAGGTAAATACTTAGAAAAATTTGTAGTTGTATTTATAGATGACATATTAATTTATTCTAAAACGAAAGAAGAACATGAGGAACACTTGTAGATGACACTGCAAGTTTTAAGTGAACATAAACTATATGCTAAGTTCAGTAAATGTGAATTTTATAAAGATAAGATACAATATCTAGGGAATGTAATATTCGAAGAGGGGATATCGGTAGACCCAAATAAGATAAAAACAATAATTGATTGGCCTATTCCCAAGGATGTAACCGATGTACGATCTTTTATGGGAATAACAGGTTATTACAGAAAATTTATAGAAGGATTTTCGAAAATTGCAAATCCTATAATATCATTACAGAAAAAGGGTAAGAAATTTGTCTGGGATAAAAAAATTGAAGAAACTTTTAATAAATTAAAGGGATTATTAACCATTGCACCCATTCTAAAAATAGCAGATACATACAAATATTTCGTCGTATGCACTAATGCATGCAACAAAGGTTTGGGTGGAGTACTGACACAGGAAGGTCCTATAATTGCGTATGAGTCAAAGAAGTTAAAAACACATGAAAATAAGTATGCAACTTATGAACTAGAACTAGCTGCCACCATCCATGTGTTAAAAATGTGGAGCCCTCATCTAATAGGTAAAAGGTTTTTGCTAATGTCTGATAACATAAGCTTAAAATATTTGTTTGATCAACAAAATCTAAATGCGAGGCAAGCTATATTTTTAGCTTTCCTTAGCAAATATAATTTTGAAGTCAAACACATTAAAGGGAAAGGAAATAAAGAGGCTTATGCCTTAAGAAGAAATGCAGTAACAAGTTTTGTAGTTATAATTAGCAGTTATAAAACCGAATTAGAAGATAAATTGGAAGAAGGAATAAAATTGGACACATAATACCAGAGTTTAAGAGAAAAAGTAACTCATAATATATCTGAAAATTTAAATATAGATTACAGTTTAAATGAAAAATGTCTAATGCTGTATAAAAACAGACTTTATGTGCCTAACATACCCGAAGTTAAATTGTTGATTTTGAATGAAGTACATAAAAGTCCTTATTCCAGACATCCGGGGTATCAAAAGATGATAACAATGTTGAGGAAAGAGAATTTTTGGGCTAATATGAAAAATGAAGTTGCTAAATTTTTAGCTAGGTGTATAGAATGTTAGTAAGTTAAAGCTGAACATCAACACCCAACAAGTCTTTTACAACCATTACCAATTCCAAATTGAAAATGGGAAGTCATCAGTCTTGATTTTATAACTCCATTACCTAAAAAATAGAAATGAAATGATTCAATAATGGTATTTGTGGATAAGATAAGTAAGGCAACACACTTTATACCTGTCAAAACAACTCATAACACTAGTACAAAAGCGCGGATTTTTCCACGGAAGTTTTCCACGTTTCTTACTTTTTGGTGTAAAATCGGAAGCAACAGGGACAAGGCGTCGCTGTATCCACGCCTAGCCGTCGCTGTATCCACGGGAAGTCTTATCCGTCGCTGTATCTACGGCTAAAGAGCTGGACGTCGCTGTATCCACGGCTAAAGATTTGCTATTGTAGCAATTTCAGCAGAATGTGAAGGTTCCCGCGCCTAAACTCTTGGCCAAGGGTTCCCGATTCATGGACACACTACCAATAACACATCACATGAAAACGTGGTGGTAACAACAGCAAATCGTAGTGGTAACAACAGCAGCAGCCATGATCATTGCTGGCCCTCTAAGATGCAGGATTGGCATTTAAAGAGTCCTTGGGACTAGGAAGGTTGCACAGGGCTTTAC
>LPNX010707928.1:0-45112 GCA_001517045.1 Pseudotsuga menziesii
ATTTTATTTCTATTGCATATTGGGAAAGATTGATTTCTGGAGTCTAGCTGTCTGTTGTGGTACCCCAAGCCATAGGAATTTCTCTCCGTAACAATGATGTGTCCACACATGAATTTGAGTTGGGTGGAGTGTCTTGGGGTCACTCTCCTTGAAATTCAATTTGCTTGGGTTGGATTAGAGTTAACCTCTTGTGGTTGAGTTACCCCCCTTGGATTGACTCAAGTTGGATTACCTTGGTTTGATTCTACCCCCTTGAGTTATAATTACCTTCTTTGGTCTATAAATCCATGTTTGATATCCTTGGTTGGGGGTTATTTTTTGGGATGATTTTTTTATCATGGTTGGTTATTCTTGGTTGTTCATACCTTTGATGTTGATATATTGGTAAGCTTGTGATATTGGGAAGCCATGTATGTGTTGTTATGTGAATGAAATTTGTGCTTGAAGCATTGTGATCTTATATGGTGTTTGTGGTAATCTTGGATAACTATGGTATAGTTCCTATGTTCCCACTACTTGTCTCCATCTTGGACCTGTAAATAAATCATAATGTTTAATGGGGATGTCCTAACGGACATAGGGGGTGAAGGCATTACCATTGCATATGGAGGTGTGGCGGAGGATAAATTAGGTGGTGAGGAATTGAACTGTGGATTCTCAAATAGATACTTGATCTATTCTTGAATGCACCTTTGCTTGTGGATTAGTGGCCTTAGATTCGGGGTGGCATGTACACAAGGATTTGGATTAGAAATGCTTATGGTTGGGTGGATCATGGTCCGGTTGATTCCAGATGCACCTTATTAAGATAACTATTTTTTGTTGATGAACATGGTAGTTGTATCAATGGGTGGATGTAGATTTAATGGTTTAAATGCTTGGAAATTGGTGATTTATCCTCTATTTGAGATTTGATCTTGATGGAAACTTGAAAATATGTTATGTATGTGTTTAAATGTTGTATCTTACCCTGAAGAGAACCCTCCATGTATGATTAGATCAATAGATAATTTTACAGTTGAAGTTGCTTGGTTTTTGGATCTATAGTTGAGGGAATCATGCTATGAAATTGGAATTTTATCCTTGTTTTGGGATATGATCTTATTGGAATATTTAAATATGTTATTTATATGTTTAAATTTTTTATCATCCTTTGAAAATTCTCCCTCTATGTCTGATCAGATCCACATATAAATTTGAAGCTGCAATTACTAGGTTTCTGGAACTCAACTAGTTGAGGAATCTTGCTTGGAAATTGGGGTTTTCTCCTTTCTTTGAGATCTGAACTTAGTGAAATATTTAAATATGTTTGTGAATGTATTTTTTTTGTATCATATTCTACAAGTGCACCCCCTATGTCTGATTAGATCTATTTTATGATTCTATAGTTGAAGTTACTAAGTTTTGATCACTAGTTGATGGGTTTTTCTGATTGGAAATTGGATTGAACTGATAGTTTCTCTTTAGATATGATTATCGGATTTTGAATGGATGTATATTAACTCTCATGTACACCCTTTGTTTCTGTATACCTCCCTGTATAGACGATATTATTTTCATTTGAGACTCAATTGGTTTTGCAGAGATTTGGATCCTTAGCAAATGATTTGGTAATGATTTTTATAGCAATAATAGATATGATCTTTGTATGAATTAATGGTTGTATATGATAGTTTTTTATTTTTCATTTAACATTATTGAATGGATGTAGGTGTTAGTTTCATATCTTACCTGATGAGCAATGTAAAATTGTTAACAAATGTATCATAAAATGGATTGACGGAATGTGTCATAAATTGCATAGTTTTACGGTGGGAAGATCTAGTTTGTAATTGTTTGCAAAGGATCCCATAAATATGATTAGTTAGAATTATTATGTTGATAATGGTCATATTTAATGTTTTAAAAATTTTAAGGTCCAAGTTTATTAAATTTTGTAAATCTGGTTGCATTATCACGCTTGCATGGTGTTGCATCTACATGAGCTTTTGGGGAGCTTTATAATTGTTTTTAAAGTATTACATTTATGTTAATGGTTGAATGTTTGTTTAACATGGATTGATGGTATATTATAATAGCCTTTGGTTGACCTTATTCTGTTTTTCTGTACCTTTATTTATCCTTCCATTGGGTTTACATGTTCATGTGACCTTGGTTTCGGGGTCGGGTACATTACACTCTTCCATTTAGTTGTAGCTGGAATATTCAGTTGTCTCTTGCTCTCATTATGCCAAGTTGAAGTACTTTGTTGTTAGAAAAACAAGATCACAAAGCAATAAAAATAAAGAATATGTAAATATTAAAATATAAACACATTACAAGATTACAAGAGAGACACCAATATAATGTGGTTCACCCAACATGGGCTACATCCACACAAAATTTTCCAGTCCTTTATTATTATACCATCCAACAAAAATGAAGGTATACAACCTGTAGAAAACCCGCTACACTTCCTCTTCACTCTCTCACAATATTTCTCACACAATCACAGAGAATGTTTTACAATGATACAATACAATACACAGTCGTACTACAATGATTTCCTTTTATAGGGGAATTACCATGGGAATATACCACAGGTCACGCAATACCATGGGCACCTAAATGGTTTGCCAACAAACATCTCAAAAAAAAATTGGGGGGCCTACTGGCCCCGCCAATCGGGTGGGATGGTTCACCCTAGACTCTCGCGGAGGGACGATGTCCCCTCGCACCCCCATGCAAGGATGAGTGTACAGTAAAACTGGGCTACAGAGACACATGAATAGTAACATTTCTAAATCAAGAAGATCGGGATCCATAACCAACAATCTCCCACTAGGAGGTTGATCACAAAAAATCCTTCATTGTTGCACTTGCTTAACTATGCTCTGAACCTTGGACCTAGAAAATTTATCATCTTCACCTTCATGCTTGAAGGGCAACAAAAATTGAGTAGGAACTCAATTTCTCTCTAGTTACTACCTTTGTTAACATGTGTGCAGGATTTTGGCTAGTATGTATCTTTTCCAACTTTAAGAGTTCATCTTCTAGAACATATCTTATGAAATGGTAATTTAGTTGTATATGTTTAGTCTTCAAATGGAAGGTTGAGTTCTTTGCAAGATGACTGGTACTCTTCCTATCACTGTTCAACCTTATATTATTTTTCTTCTTACCTAATTCCTCCATGAACCTATGCAACCAAATCATCTATTTACTAGCCTCTGTAACAATAACATACTCTAATTTCGTTATTGAAAGTGCACCAAGATTTTGGAGTTTCAAAATCCAACTTATTGTTGTTCCGCCCATAGTAAAAAAATACTTAGTGGTGCTCCTCCTATTTTCCTACCATATTTTCATCAACACATCCCTATAGAACAATGTCTAAACCTCCAAAACATAATGCATGATAAGTGGTACCTCTCAAATACCTGAGATGTACTTCCCTCTAATGCTCTTTACTTTCATTGTTCATATACATGCTCACAACTCCCACTACATGTGCAATATCTGGTCTTATGCACACCATGGCATACATCAAGCTGCCAACTGTTGATGATAGGGAACTTGGACATGTATTATATCTCCTCTTGTGTCTTAGGAAACATATCCTTACTTAGTTTTAAATGGATGGCCAAAGGTGTACTAACTAGTTTTGCATACTTCATTTTAAACCTCTCTAACAAATTTTCTATGTACTCACCTTGAGACAATGCCAACTTGTGAATTATCTTGTCTCTTGTTATTCTCATACCAAGGTTTTTCTTTGCAGCACCCAAATCCTTCATCACAAATTATTTAGCTAGTTTCCTTTGAGCACATTTATATCATGCATGTTAGACCCTACAACAAGCATGTCATCCACTTACAATAACACCATAATATATCTTCCATTATATAGCCCCTTGAAAAAAATACAGTGGTCAGAATGGCATCTACTATGACCCTATTCTGTCATAAATTTATAAAATTTCAAATACCACTGTCTTGGAGCTTCTTTTAGGCCATACAATCTCTTCTTCAACCTGCAAACCAAATTCTCCTTCCCTTTGACCTCATAACCCTGTGGCTATTGCATATAAATCTCTTCCTCCAAATCCCCGTGGAGAAAGGTTTCTTTACATTTAATTGTTCAAGATGCAAATATTCTACCATTGATGGACTTAAAATAGTTCTAATTGAAGTCATTTCAACAATAGGAGAAAATATTTCATCAAATTCTATACCTTTCTTTTATGCAAACCGCTTTACAACAACTCTAGCCTTATAACACTTCTTTCCTCTTTCTTCTTCATTCAACCTGTAAACCCATTTATTCTGCAATGCTCTTTTCTTGTAGGCCACTCAACCAAATCCCATGTTTGGTTTCTTACCAATGAATCCATATCCTAATTCATTTCTTTCTCCCACTTCTTTCTAGTTTCCACCCGCATTGCTTCTTCATAACATTTTGGTTCACCGGAATCAGTCATCAATAAATAATATAGTGAAGGAGAGAGGGTCTACTTAACCTGGTAGATCTTCTTACACTTGTAGCAGTTTGAGGTACTTGTCATTGTTCTTGATTTTATCATACCTTTGGAACTTCATTTTCTCTGATTTCATCAAGCACTATATACTTTGCATTTTCCTTTTCCTCTTTTTTTCCCTCCAACTGATCTTTGTACATAACATTTTTATTGAATACTACATCCCTACTCCCAATCATTTTGTTATTTTCCTAAACCCATAAGCGATAACCAAAATCATGAACTTTGTATGCAATAAAGGTGGATTTATTGGATTTAGCATTAAGATTTGTTCTATTTTCTTTATCAATATGGACAAATGCTTCACAACCAAGAGTTCTCATAAATGAGTAGTTTACCTTTTTACCTGTTTATTCCTCCTATAGAATCCCACCATCCAATGTGCTTGAAGGACCTATGTTTATTAAATAAATAGTAACATCTACAACATCAACCCAAAACTGTAATAGAAACCATGGATGCAATCTCATACACCTTGCATGTTCCATGATCATCCTATTCATCCTTTCTGAGACACAATTTTCTTATGGTGTTCCTAGTACTATCTTCTCTCTACGAATCTCATGTTATGAATAATAACTATCAAACACCTTGTTGTAGTATTTATCTCCATTATCATATCTGGGACATTTAAACCTTTTCCCTATCTCATTCTCAACCAAATATTTCCACTTCTTAAAAGTAGAAAACAGATCAGATTTCTGTCTAATGAAATAAACCCAAGTTTTCCTAGTTGCATCATCAATAAAAGTAACATAATAACAAGAGATACCAAGAGATTGTACTTGAACTGGTCCCCATACATATGTATGTACAAGATATAACTTTTCACTCTTCTTCTATTTTCCAACCCTGAGAAATCTAACTCTCTTATATTTTCCATAAACACAATTCTCACATAGTTCCAAACTTACCTACTTCTGATCTGGAATCAATTTTCTTGAGTGAAGAATCTACATCTCCTTCTCACTCATGTATCCAAACATATGATGCCACAATGCTGCACTTGTTTCTGTGGAAGCTACATAGATAAAATAACCAGTATTATGAGGACATAAATACAATGTACCTATCCTATCTCCTTTTGTTAATACCAGTGCTCCTTTAGTGATCTTTCACCACGTTTTTCCAAACGTAGACAAACAACCACTATCTCCCAACTGCCCTGTTGAGATCATATTTCTTTTCCTATAAAGAATATGCCTTACATCTTTTAGCATCCATTCAATTCCATTATTTGAATTAATATGTACCATACCCATTCCAACAATTTTACATGGCTCATCATCCCCCAATAAAACATGTCCAAAATCACTTGGAACATAATCATGAAATAATTTCCTATGAGGTGTAGCATGACATGAAGCCCTTGAATCTACTACCCAGTAATCACTAGTATTATATAATGCAAGAATAAAAGCATATTGTAACACATCACCTGCTACATTAGCTTCCTAAGCAGTCTCTTGATGCCCATCTCCTTTCTTCTTTGGAGATCTGTAGTCTTTCTCTAGATGTCCTCTCTTACGATAGTTCCAATACTTTATCTTTCCTAGTATGGACTTGGATAATCCATTTCTAGACTTACTGCAATTACTTGGGATATTTCCACTCTCCCTTTTTCTTCCCCTACTCTCCATGGTCAACACATTACCTGTTGTCTCACTTGTGCTTTTTCTTCGCATTTCCTCGCTAACAATAACCCCAAAAACATCATCAAATTTAAGAGTGTTTGAATTAGAGACAGAGTTACTTACAACCATGAACAAGCCATTCCATATTTAGGACAATGAGCAAAAGATTAGAAGATCCATAACCTCATCATCAAAGTTCAATTCTACATAACCTATATCATTAGTAACTGTATTAAATTAATTTTGTTATATTTTTATCATTCAAGCTAGCATTATGATCTTAGGATCTTTAACTGAGAGAATAACATGCACAGCAATAAACAAAAGAGACAAGAGACACAAATAATTTTCCTCGGGGAAACCATAAAGGAGAAAACCCCGCAACTTCCTCAGAGATAGAATCAACACCAAAAGAAAAACCTGAAAACATAAAGATGATATCCCGACAGCAGTAGTCTCTCTCTTGTCCCAGCAACTTCTCTTTCACTCATGCGCCCCAATGAGTGAGTGTGTGTGTGATAAATAGAGAGGCTCACTCTCTATTTATATTCTTTCGTTCACTTGAATCCCACTCCAAAATGTCATCCTCACTTAACAATTACTTACTATATCCGACATCTCTAGTAGTGTCTAATAACCCTAGTGCCCCACAACTTGTGGGGACTTTGCCTCCTCCGACCAACAAGGAGGGTTATCCTTAACAAAATGGTGGGGACTATTGCCCCGACTTACAATGAATCACCTAGGGTCGACTTCTTTAGGATAGTCTAATAACCCTAGGGCCCCACAACTGCGGGGACTTTAACCCTCAACCAATAGAAGGGTTACCCACAATGACTTGACATGACTTGTTTACATTATTGAATCTCCCGATAGGAACATTGGGGCATGACATGACTCAAATACATTATAGAAACATCCCGAAATAAACATCGTGGTACAATACATAAGATATACAGATGAATACATTCTGAAGTTACAAATACATCAACACTCCCTCTTAACTAGGAAGGTATTCTCTCGACACAATTTATCAGCACAAGTCTTCTTATTTGTATCATCTGGATCATCATTGATTTCTTGTCATATTCATCTTCAAGTCATCTTCATCTGGATCTGGATCATCATTGTTGGATCATCATCACAGGTTCTATCTCATGATTCTTCTCATCACAGGAAGTTCTACAGAGCCAACCCTTTTTCATGTTGGTTATAGGCCTAGCCTCCATGTAGGTCTTCTTCAACGCTTATATCTGACACTAAGTCATAATGGCATACCCAGCACTTACATCTAACCATGAGAGGAACACATCCAACACCATGTTAGAAAGGCACGCCCAGCACTCACATCTGACCATGCAGGAACACATCCCACAACCTTGTCAGAAAGGCCCAACACTTACACTCACCGGAATGATAAGACACACCTACTATCATCTGTGAAAAGGCACATCACTCACATCCACCAGCATGATAGGACACACCTACTATCATCTGTGGAAAGGCTCATCACTTACATCCACCAGCATGGTAGGACACACCTACTACCATCTGTGGAAAGGCACATCACTTACAATCACCAGCATGGTAGGACACACCTACTACCATCTATGAAAATGCTCTACACTTACATCTAACCATGGAAGGAACTTAATCCTCTCACCATGTTAGAATGGCTCTGAGTCCCAGACTGAGGGTTCTTCGTAACTAACCAGGTGCCTCCATTCTCCCAGAGAATGGAAACATCCCTTATATTTGATCAAGTGGGAACACATCCCTCAATCACATCAAAATGGCCATGCACTCATATATGATCATATGAAAACACATCCCACAATCATATCAGAATGGCCCTCAGTCCTATCCTGATCTTTCCTGGTAACTGACCAGGTGCCTCCTTTCAAAGAATGGCAACAACCCTTATATCTGATCAAGTGGGAACACATCCCTCAATCACATAAGAATGGCCATGCACTCATATCTGATCATGTGAGAACACATCCCATAGTCATATTGGAATGGCCCTCAGTCCCAAATTGAGATTTCCTGGTAACTGACTAGGTACCTCCATTCAGAGAATGGCAATAGCCCTTATATTTGATCATGTAGGAACTTTTCCTACAGTCATATCAGAATGGCTCAAAACTCATATCTGACATGGAAGGAACCAAACCTCTCACCATGATAGAATGGCTTAGCCCTTACATCTGACCATGGAAGGAACCAATCCTCTCACCATGTCAGAATGGCTCACAGACTCATCACTTCCCTTTGGAGGGAACCTTGATCTAGAGAACACGAAGCTTCTCCCTGAAGTATTCAAAATTCACTCTGGCCAATGGATTTGTCAACACATCAGCTATCTGTTCGTCCATCACAACATACTGGAGCTTCACTAATCATCTTTACACCATATCCTTGATATAGTGATATTTGATCTTGATATGATTCAACTTGTCATGGAACACTGGGTTCTCTGACAACTTCACACAACTCTGGTTTCCGCAATATATACAAGTAGCATCTAACTGGAGATCAAATAAATCAGACAACAACTTCCTTAGCCATACTACCTCACAACTAGATGAACAAGTTGTGATATACTCTGCTTCACTTGTACTTAGTGCCACGCGGGACTGCTTCCTGCTAAACCAAGAGATCACACCTGATCCCATACTGAAGCAACACCCTGAAGTGATCTTCCTATCGATGGCACTTCCTGCCCAATCTGAATCAACATAACCTTCTAAGTTAATCTTTTGACTCGCCTCATACTTGAGCCCATAATCAACTGTACCCCTTAGGTACCTCAGAATATGATTTACAACAACCAAGTGAACATGTCTCAGATCTGTCAAGAACTAGCTCAATGTGTTCACAGCAAAGAAAATATCTAGTCTCATGTTCATCAGGTACATCAAGGACCCAATCATTTGACGATATATCATAGCATCAACCGACTCTGATGAAGCATTGCTTAATAGCTTCAGGTTTTATGCCATAGGTGTGGTCATGGCCTTGCAGTCCATCATCCTGAACCTTCTTTAGGATCTCTACTGCATACTTCCCTTGTCCGAGGAAGATTCCATCTGCATTCTGCCACACCTCCATGCCTATAAAATAGTGCATCGACACATAATAGGAGCATCACTAGTCTTCCACCTTCAACCTTGAAGCAAAGTTTGGAATCCACTTTACCCTCAGTAAAGCCTAGAGTCATCAATAATCTATCCATCCTGTCATACCATGTCAAACCTCAGGATCTTCTGCAGTCACTCCCTCTGAAGCATCATACTCCCTCTGTCTTCCATACTCTATGCACTGAAACATTATGTACTGGAGTGAAAAGTGGGTTCCTCTGCTCCTAATATTCTATGTATCCATCTAGGGTCACTGAATACTAAGATCCTCTATCTTTGAAAGTGTTCTTCTCGCACCCATCTGTGAGCTTGTCATCCTTTATCAACCTTGTAGCACAAGTTCAGATCTTCATCAAGTTCCTCATGTATGTGTTATCCCATGGGTGTCTTCTAAGCTCATACAAGGCTTTCTTTCATTTGCACACATGATTATTCCTGTCGTGTGACTTCACTTATAGTGGCTGCAAATGTCTCTTCATAGTCTATGCCTTCTTTTCGTGAGAAGCCTCATGCTACGAATCTTTCCATGTATCTCATGATGTTTCCATCTACTACATGATGGACCCACGAACTTCCCTTCACGTATCGATACTGCATCCTAGACATCATTCTTCTTGAATTGGTCTTCCCTTTCTTCTTGGTTACTTCTTCATAGCTTTAAGGTTCTGCATTAATGATGTCGATGCATTCGTCATATTATTCTTCATCTTGAACTGTCGTCACTTGTTCTTTAGAACAAGTCTCATCCTTCTTTTCCTATAGGCGATTATGTATGCGATATTTGCTACAAGTCAAATGCATTAGTTGTATGGTTAGAAACATTTCATAAGACATATTCATAATGGCAAATTCTTATGCATAAATAAATGATCATGCAACTATTTTAGCCAATGCAACATTCATCCATATCTCATAGAAACGTTTCTAGATGCCTTCCATCTCTACCAAGACAGCATTGAGATTGTGCACTAATCCAATATGTCAGTAAAGAGGTTTCATTCTAGATAAGTAGCAATGGAGAGTTGTATAGCACCATGATCTACTTACCCATCACATGCATATTAGTAGTATACTGTCATTAATGCAAACATTCTATCAAGAATAATACATCAACTGAATATAAACAAATGCATAATAAAACAATATCATGAAATGACAATTGAATACTTATCTTTATTTGTTTCGTGGGTAGACTCCTTCTTGAGCCTTCAACTTCATCATAT
Source organism: Pseudotsuga menziesii (assembly GCA_001517045.1). Lineage (NCBI taxonomy): Eukaryota > Viridiplantae > Streptophyta > Pinopsida > Pinales > Pinaceae > Pseudotsuga > Pseudotsuga menziesii. The sequence continues at coordinate 10,515 of LPNX010707928.1, forward strand.
TCTTCATTCATAATAGCATCGTTTCTTATCCAAATGCTAAGATGGATAAGAGGTTCTTCAAGATTTGAGTCCTTCGTAGTCCTCATTGCTTAAGGGATATTCTTTGGATGGTGAGAGCTTGATCTTCAGTTTCTCCCATCTTCTCTTCTCTTATTATGAGTCGAGCTTCTTCTTCTTCGCAGAGTCTACTGAAAGTAACCACTTCCTTCTGGCACACATTTCTTACATGAATGAATCCCATGATCCTGGGAGGCCATTCAAGGTGGCTATCACCACTTCTGCATTCTCCACTTCTTCTTCTATGGCTTCAAGTTGTTCTTTGATTTGAGAGACCCTTGTAAAGTATGACTGTATGGTCTCTGCATTCTGGATCTTCACATTTTTCAACTGGTTTCTTAAGGTCATATTCTGATTTATGTTCTTCCCTTCAAATAGCTTGGTCAACGAATCAAACATCTTCGGTGTCTTTAGGGAAGAAAATTGTGGTACAAGTTGATCCGTGATTGAATCAACAATGATGTTCTTGGCCTTGACCAAGTTCTTCTTGTGTAAGGCTTTGAGCCTCATCTGCCTCTGGAACTGGAACCTCTCTGCTCATGTAGGTGTCCAATTCATTTTCTTCAAAGAGATCATATACTTCCATGCTTGGAATTTTTCAACTTCACCAAGCTTATCATCAAGCTAATGTGATATATCACTTTGAAATGAGAACCTCAAATGAAAATAACAAAAGATTAGATCTTACCGATTTGAGGTGTTCGTCCTGGTTCCGAAGCTGGATGATCTAGAGTTTGTCAGAGAAACCCTAATTTTCAAAACTTGGAATCTTTCAGCTCTGACTGGATAGAAATATAGATCTCTTCAAGTTGAGCTGTCCAATGTACTTCTTTTCTGAAAACAGTGGAGGGAAACTCCCGAAACAGGAAGCCCTAGTTTACCAATTTCTTCTACATAAATGCCTGATATTGTTTCTGCGGTATCTCTAAAATAACTACTCCTCTATGTCTAAACCTTTGTACTAAGGTATCTTCGGCTGTCCCTGTTCCAAAACCATAGGTGTAATCAGAATTGGTTTCGCCAATTGGGACTTATGATCATTTTCCCAAGGTGACCTGTTATAGGACTGTTCAGAACAATGAAGTTGTATAGACTGCCACGTGTCACTGTTTCATCTTCTGGGTTTAAAACTTAGATCATAGAAATTAAATTCTATTCCCTTTCTGGAAAATATTCATAAATTTCATTTGGACCTTTTTATCCCAAGATATAACAATTCTCCCCAAGTGTCCTGTTTAGGGATGAATTCTGGAAGAGGCTAGAACCCTAACTTGGAGGGATCATATCTCCCAGAATATAGCGAATCTGAGGCAAAATTTTGGACACAGTGTAAATCAGGATTTTATCTTCGGCTTGTGAAACTTTAGGATTCTGATCCTTCTCCAATCCTGAGATATAGTGAATGTACAAAAACTTATTAGTTTTAGCATTTTAGGGTTTTTCTGGCTCAAGGTCAAACTAGGTTTTAACTTTCCCGGAGTTATACCCAACCAAAAATCTTGACCCAGGTCTCTAATATTTGATTTTGATGAGGAGATAACTCCTATGCCTAGGTCACTCAAAAAATCCTCTTCTGTAAGAAGCCCTAATTTCCCACACCAAAAACTAAAAATGCCCGGAATCAAATTCCACTTCGACAGAAAGATGCACGCTTCAATGGAGAGTTAGCCTAGCATGCTACTCCTGATGGATTATGGAGAGAGACCCAAAAAGTAAGAAGCCCTAGCTTCTATAGCTACACAATGTCTTCTTCTCAGGTTATCTCTGATACCATGTTAGATTTTTATCATTCAAGCTAGCATTATGATCTTAGGATCTTTAACTGAGAGAATAACATGCATAGCAATAAACATAAGAGACAAGAGACACAAAGAATTTTCCTCGGGGAAACCATAAAGGAGAAAACCCCACAACTTCCTCAGAGATAGAATTAGCACCAAAAGCAAAACCTGAAAACATAAAGATGATCTCTCGACAATAGTAGTCTCTCTCTTGTCCCAGCAACTTCTCTTTCACTCATGCACCCCAATGAGTGAGTGTGTGTGTGATAAATAGAGAGGCTCTCTTTATATTTATATTCTTTAATTCACTTGAATCCCACTCTAACATGTCGACCTCACTTAACAATTACTTACCAGAGCTGACATCTCTAGGAGTGTCTAATAACCCTAGTGCCCCACAACTTGTGGGGACTTTTCCTCCTCCAACCAACAAGGAGGGTTATCCTTAACACAATGGTGGGGACTATTGCCTCGAATTACAATGAATCACCTAGGGTCGACTTCTCTAGGATAGTCTAATAACCCTAGGGACCCACAACTGCGGGGAATTTAACCCTTGACCAATAGGAGGGTTACCCACAATGACTTGACATGACTTTTTTACATTATTGAATCTCCCAACAAGAACATCGGGCCATGACATGACTCAAATACATTACAAACACATCCCAGAATAAACATTGGGGTACAATACATAATATATATGGATGAATACATTCCGAAGTTACAAATACATCAACAAATTTTAATGGCCAGCAACAAATCCACCTTTTGACATATTCATATTAAATAAACTCTTCATTAAACAAAACTTGTTGGAAGCCAAGGGTTTTTCATATAGCTTTTCCAACGTGCTCATCACACCCTTTGTTGTATTTTATTTTGAAATATTGAAAGCCACGGATGAAGCCAACCACAACCGTATTGTTCCCAGTGCATTTTTGTCAAGAACCTCCCATTCTTTGTCCTTCATAGTCGTTGAATGGTTTTTTTTCACCGATGGGCAGAGGTATAGATCCTTTTGGTACAAATTGTCCTCCATTTTCATCTTCCATAACTAGTAGTTTTGGTCATTAAATTTCTCGACCCTAAACTTTCCTTCTTCCACCATTTCTTCCACTCGAACTAAGAACCCTTCTTTCCTGCAATTTTACCAACCAAATAGACCTTTTGGATCTGATACCAATTGTTATAAATACAGGATCGTTGATCAATAATAATAAACAATATGCAAATATTAAAAAATAAACACATTACAATATTACAAGAGAGACACCAATATAATGTGGTTCGCCCAAGTTGGGCTACATCCATGCATAAGTTGCTAGTCCTTTATTATTATATTGTCCAACAAAAATGAATGGATACAACCTGGAGAAAACTCGTTGCACTTCCTCTTCACTCTCTCACAATCTCTCTCAGACAGTCACAGATATTGTTTTACAATGCTACAATATAATACACATATGTATTATAGTGATTTCCTTTTATAGGGGAATTACCATGGGAAAATACCACATGTCACCCAATACCATGGTCTTGTAAACTGTTGGCCAACAAACATCCCAAAAATTTCTTTAGGGGGAATCGAGATACGTCCTTGAACCCCTTTCTTAGGGGCGTTTTAACTGAACCCCCTAGTCAGGGGGAATGGTCCTCCTTGCAGCCCCCTGCTAGGATGAGTGTACAGTAAAACTAGGGTACAAACATGACTGAACAATAACATCTCTGAATCAAGAAGATCAAGCTCCACAACTAACATTTGTAAGCTTGGTCTATGTTTTGTTAAAATTGTAAAGGAATGACTACTTCTCGATTATATACTAAATTGTACAGAATTTGACTCGTCAACCTCTTATATGGTGTTCAATATGCCCATAACACTATGGGAATATTTTCATCCCATTCATATAAGTTGTTGTCAGAAATTTTTGTTATCCCATTCATTAATGTCTTGTTAAAAGATTTGATTGCTCCTTTCAACTAAGGGTGATAATAAGTACTTTTATCATGATTAATAAATCATTCCTTCAGTAGGACTTCGATATTTTTGTTTATGAAATGAGGTCCTATACCACTTATTAGGATTAGGGGACACACGAGCTTCATGATTATATTTTCATAGATAAATCTTGCAGCGACTTATTTTCTGCATGACTCAACTAGCTCAACTTATTCTAATTTCACGAAGTACTCTATTCCTATTATAATGTATCTTGTCCCTATCCTTCTTCCTTGATTGGAGAAAGGTCCTATAAATTCAATTTCACAGACCTCAAAAGGAAAAATGGGATTAAATTTTACTAATGGAATTTTATCATGTTTAAGTGGTCAACCAAGTTGTGTACTCTTATCACACCGACTCACTATTTTTCTGCAGTGTTTATGTCAGATAAGCCACCAAAGATTGACCTATAATATTTTATTTGTTGTAGTGTGTTCTTGGAAGTGACCTACAGAAGGTATTACACGTGCTTCATTAAAAATGTAATGTCTATCATGTTTAAGTACTCATCTTTTGAGGATATCATCAAGTCCTTACACATACAAATATCCATTGATTATTGTGAAAGGGATAACCTTCATTACTAGTATATTCCTTTTCTTATTTGGCATATCGTTTGGTGTTGTTCCTTCTTAAAGGAATCCTATTATGTTATCTAATTTGGTTGGAGCTACTTCTATCCTAAAAGGTCTGCATTAGGAATCTCATCTTCAATCACTATTGGGTATTCTCTTGTATCTAGTCTTGATAGGTGATATGGTCCTACATTCTTTTTCCCTAGGTGAATGATGAATCCAAATTCAAATTATTGTAATAGTAGCAACCATTGACAAATTTTCCCATGATTAATTTAGTGGTTTGTTGACTAAGTACTTGTCTACTTGATGATTGGTATAAAATATAAATGGGTTTTCTAAGAAGTAGTGCCAATATTTCTACAAGGAAGAAATCATTCCTAAAGCTTCTCTTTCTATTGTTGAATAAATTCTTTTAGCCTTATTCATTTTCTAACAAGCATAAGCAACTGGATTATCAAATATGTATTCTCCATGTTCTGCTAAGACTACCTTGACTACTATACTTAATGCATCAATATGAACATAGAATTTTGTCATCATGTTGGGGAATCATAAAATTTGTGGTTCGACTAACTCTGTTTTTAATATTTCAAATGGATCGTTGTATTATTTTGTCCATTTGAATTCTACATATATCTTTAAATGTTCTCCCATTAGGCATGTTATATTTGAGTAGTGTCTTATGAATATTTTGTAGTACCCTGTGTGGCCCAAAAATACTCAAATGCTTCCAATTAACAACGGGATTCAAGTTGAGTATTACTTTTATTTGTGTTGCATAGAATTTTATTCCATCCTTGCAAACAACATGTCATGAAGTATCCCTATGGGTGTTGCAAATATGCATTTATTTATATTCGAGGATAATTCAAATTGTCAACAATGTTCAAGCATTAGTCAAAGATACTGGAGACATGATCTTAAAGACTATAAATTGTGCCATCATTAAAATATACTACCATGGTCTTATACATATATTCCTGGAATATTTGACTAAGATTTTGTAAAAGTCTGCATGTGTATTCTTCAATCCAAAAGGAATAAATTTATAAGCAAATGCTCTAAATTTTGTAACAAAGGTTGTCTTATGTTGATCTTCCTTAGTGATGGAAACCTAATAGTAACCTAAAAAACTGTCCATGAAAGAATAACATTCATAACCTCTAGTTCATTTGTGATTTCATATACAAATGGAGTGGGAAACAAGTATGTAAGGGTAAGTTTATTTAGTCCTCTAAAATCAACATATATTTGTAGTCTTTTCAGACCATGCTTCTTAGGTTGGAATACCATAGGAATAGCCCTGTCTGACTGATCAAATGGATAAATGATTCATGTTGCAAGCATGTTGTCGATTTCTTTCTTTACAATTTATTTGTACTAGTGATCTAGTTTGTACAACCACACCTTTACTGGTTTTGCATTTGGTATAAGGTCAATTTTCATTTCTCCCAATCCTTATACTAGACCTTTTAAATCTTTATAATCACTTGCAAAGACAACCTAATTTAAGTAGATTGGTTATTTCAGCTATCTGTTGATCCAACTAGTAGTTTCCTATTTTGGCCTATTTTGGTTGATTGTTTTTTGATATGTCGACTTCCCATAATTTTATGTTTCCATCCATCCATTATGGTGATTTTGACTCATCTGTATTTATCTGTCCTTCTTTAAATTCAGTGAATTCTTATGGGAATTTTTACTTTTTTTGTCCCCTGTGTTGGTTGCAGTTGTTACTAAATAGGATACTTTAACATGTTGTAATACCCTCAGCTAGTATCTTTTCCATTTAAAAAAATTTTGTGGAATATTTTATGTTTCTGCATTTATCCTTTTTACAACCACATTCCTTTAGTTCTCTTAGTGATATGTTATTATTTTACAGTTTGAAGTTGTTATTATACCAACTGCCTCTTGCACCTCTTATATTGAGTCTTTGGTTCAACAAAAAACCTTTTGATTTCTTATAATTCATCTTCTAGCTCCTATGTTGTAGGTATAAATGAAAATTTATTCACAAAAATTAGCCTCTATTACTTCCCAATGCTTGGTTTCTCCTTTTGATTCTTTGAATTATACCATTTATTGGGTAAGCTGCTGAAGGTGTTTGAAAAGATATGTGGCCATTTTTTTTTCCTTGTATCATATTATGTGCCATGCATACTCACATATGTGTATATGAGTGACTGGGTCTGCACCAAGTACAAAATTTTCAATTTGGGCTTTTTTATTAATTACCCCTCAAATATTTCCATAAAGTATGTTGATGCAACTATATATGTATGCAATTTTATTTTATTTGTATCCCACCATTATGTTGCTTGACTAGCAAATGTTTGAACCAGACCTTGTAGATGACCTTGGTTTCCAACATTTTTGGTTACTTTATCAACATGTACTGATGGTGAGTCTTTTTTTTAGATATGAAGGGTGGAAAAACTATCAATTTTTTATCATAGGGTATCAGAGTAGGAATTTTATTTTCTCTCTTTCTTGAACTTGTGAAATCATGGAAATGGAAAAAAATGACAATAGTTAATTCTATGTATTACTTGTATCATCCAACAATACTAAACTTTCAACTCATAATTTTCTATTTTCCACTCATATAGTTGTGTTTATGAATTTTGGACGATAGAAAAAGGTGTCTCAATATGTAATTATCCTTCATTGTTAGGATCACCCATCACAAGGTTCTATGTATGGTTTTCCTTCAATATGTTTAAGAAGTATTATGGCTCTCTTTCCTTCCCCTTTTAATTTTATTCTTTTTATAATGATAATTTTTCCTTCATTTTTATTCCACATGGTCATATAACCAAGGTTGTATATGGAGTCATCCTATCAAGTAAGACGACGACCTCATAGTTGAATATTATCGATATTCCTATAATACTAATTCAATCATCTTTCAGTATATTGATTGTTTATATCAAGCCTTAACCTACTAATGTGAGGTATTTTTGAGATCTTACCAAATTTGGTTGACTTGTTCTTATCCATGTTGATCATGGTGATATGTTCTCTTGCAATCCAAAACCAACTACAACTTGTCGAATTTGATAATATTCTATCTCAAGGTTGACTAAAGGGTCACGATATTGGAATAACTTCAACGCTTCATTGGATATTTCATTTTTCTTCCTTGGGTTGGGATAGTCTACATCTTTATTCATTTTTACTCTTACAATATGATTTTTTTTATCATTATCGCTTCCTATCATGGTACCTGATCTTGTGATTACCTATAGATTTTTAAGTTTTACATATATGTATTTTGGGTATCTCTGTAGTAGGTTGGAATTATTTTTGTTCCTAATTTTTTCTGGCATGATAGGACAATCCTCTGATGAGTGGTGTTATCAACCCAAATGGCACTTCTCCATCTGAGTGTTGACACTTCATATGTTGGCACACAAAAGGACATTTATGGATTGAATTTTGCCTTAACACTATAGATGGGCATGACATGAGATGCATTCACTATCCAACCAACTTGCCATTTTACCTTTTTATATGTTGATTGCTGTACATGACTCTTTCCACAGCAACTCGTGTATGTACGCGACTATCTCCATAGCATCTCGTGTACTGTACGCGAGTATATACATTGCAACCCATGTACAGATCTGTACGCTGGTTTCCCTTATAGAAACTCATGTGTCATACACGAGTTGCCAATATCAATACTCGCGTACACATCCATTCGACATTAAAAATAATAAAACACGATTAATGGAGATTTGTTAATCCCTAATCATTGACTATCTTAACTGTCTCAACCTTCAAAACTACTCTTTTTTCCTAAGTATAAATAGAGGCCTTGGGGAGGGCATTAATCAAACATACTTGGAGAGAAAAGTTATGCTGGTGGTATATCTTCAGAAGTCTTTAGAGCAGCAGAACTCAGAATCCTTTGGTTGCAGAGGAGTCCTTGTTTCAGGCATTGGGTTGTACACTTATCTCATTCACTATTGTTAATAAAGAGAATCCTTCTTCCAACTTTGTGTTGAGTTTCCTTCATGTATCATGGTTTGATGAATATTTATAATTAAGCACTCTATATATTGTTTATCTAACTTGTCATATATACATGTATAAGATTGTACTTGGAGGATTTTCTCCTTGTAGGTGAAGGAGGTGCATCCCTGAAATATTTGGAGAGGCGCAGAACCGGAGAAGAGAAAGCTTGGATTAACCATTGCTAATCAGGTGAGTTCAACATTTCTTCCTACTCCTTTTTTGTACTTTAAAGCTGATTGTCTACAAGTTTTAAGAGTACGTTGGTAACCCCAGACCCTCAGTTACAAGGGTGTTTATTCCTGAACAATAGAATTGGTGACTCCGCTGGGGAGCCCAGACTACTGTGGGTTAATTCTGTTTACCGTTGCCCAGTATTTTCCTTGAGTCTGTGTGTGGTATCCTATCTTGGTTCATGCTTAGGATAGTGTTTGAAGACCTTGAAAAAATTTATTTTTATTAGAAAATTTTGTACCTATACACGGGTTTCTCTTGAATACAGTTGCGTACAGAGGCTTGCATACGCAGGTTGCTCTCTAGGATAGTCGGGTACAGTACATGGGTTTCCCTTATATACAGTCGCATACAAGCCTTAGCTTTGGATTTTTTGGGTTAGGGTTTGCTTTTCCCTGTCCCTCTATAAATTATGTTTCCTGGTTGGTTTTCCTTATAAGCACTCTACTATGAGTTTGATGAACTTGTTGGCCACACCTTCTGCTTTCTTGTAAAGCCCTTGAGTTTTTTTGTTTGGATTGTCTTTCTGTTGGAATTTGGAGTGGATTTTCCTGTTTGGGTTATAGGTCCAAGTGTTGGTTATCTGAATCAGTGATCAGGGTTCTAGACAGTGTTTATACCTTTCTATTTTTGGATAGTGATTGGTTTGCCACTTTCCTTTTGTGTGATTTCAGTGATTTCCTTTCATTGTATCCACTCAAGCTGGGATTTTGAGTCTTCCTTAGGTGGTTGATTCTTGGTCTCATTAATCTATTTACTTCACTTTGCTTACTTTATACAGTTAGTTTAATTCAAGCATACTCAAGTTTAGTGCATTTAGGTGCATAGTAGTCTTTGAGCATTTTAAAAAGTGAAAAGAAAAACATTTAAAAGCTTTTGCATTTGATTTTGCATAGAGTAGTTTTACTTTCTATTTTTAAAATATAATCTCAAAAAACTACAAAAATATAGTCTTAGTGTTCTCTTTATCGTTGCATTTTTCATCAATTTATATTTACAAAAAGAAAAAGAAGTTTGTTTTGGTAGTGATAATTTTCTTGGAAACATACACCTTTGCTTTTTATATTTCTTATCGAGTCAAAAACATCATAGTCCTTCACTCCACTTCCTTCTGAGTAAAAAATAGCCTTTTAAAATGAACACAATAATTAAAATTTATTAGTAATTTTTTATTTTTAGGGCCATACACCTACTAGCTTAGGCTAGACTTGTGGGATAGGAAGTGTAAACTTCCCATAAGTTTTAAAATTCAGACATAGTGGGATTATCGATAGGTAAATCCTTCTCTTTATCGATAGCATCTAGGAAGCTCCTCTCAAACAGGAGTCAAGCACGAGGCCGCGTGGAGGCATTGGAATGAGGAGATAACCCTCTGATTCCTTGTCGAAATGTAAATCAGGACTTTTACGCATCTAGGGATTCTGTCCTAGATAGATTTTCGAGCTCAGCTACCCTGCCCATGCATACGATTCAGGCTTGCGACTGTCCTCCCAAATTGTTGGTATAGCTAAGGTAGCCTTTAGTCTCTTGACATCTAGGGTTCATACCTAGGTAAACCGGAAGGCTATTTCTGGTTCACCTTGGATGGGCTTGGAAGGTAACCCTTGTTGAAAGTGTAGGAGGGTGGTGGGTGATTCCTCCGCTTGTGCCTAAGAACCTCTTCAAGGACGCCAAGTAACTGTTTTTCAACTTTCTTCAGGAAAGCATATCTTTTACCCTTGCTGACTGTTGAGACTTTAGGAATTTTCGTAGTGATTGCTCTGTGTTTTGTCTGTGTTTAGTCGACCTTAGGGTTTGAATTGTCAAATTTACAATCGTGGAGGACCAACCTATTAGAAGGTCACAAAGGTTGCAAAACCTTCCTCCTCTCATCACATTGGAACCTCCACCTCCACCTCAAAGGTGGAGATTGGACACGGACGGTTCATTTGAACCGATAGGAGTAAGTGAAGTTCCAGGTGAAACAACACTTAGAGCTAACCTCTTTGATTTTAATACAGTTGAGATAGAGGACTTGCAGGCTGATGAGTTTGCAAGGAATTTTAATGCACCCTTGACTAACTTAAACAATCCTGTGATCGCCCAGGTTAGGCATTTTGATTCACCTGTTTTAGGTGTCTCTGTGGGTAGGATAATGTTTACTGCAGGAGAAAGTTATTTTGTTTTCACCTCAGCCTTTTCGGCTGAAGGAGTACTACCTCCCCCGGTAAGTGCCCCTAGATCTAGCATACCTACTACACCATTAACTCCAGTGATCCAAGTGGTCCAACCGTTGGTTCCCACAAGACTAGCAGGTGCTTCTGGTGACATGGTTACTAGGATTCCTAGTATACCTACTGTTCCTTCCTCCTTCACACACACTGCCCAGAGTGGTCCAGTGGGATCCTCGGCTTTCATCCAAGGATTTCCTTGGAATGGAGGGCATATTCCCCCATCCACTCCATACGTAGGTTTTCAAACTTTGGTATTAGCCCTGTTCACAAGCTCTCCCTTTTCATTGTTCAGCAAAGGGATACCTGCTCCCTTTTTTCAAATCCTAGTTTCGACTGGGATGGCCCGAACCTCTTATACTGCACCTCCCACCCATAATCCTATGGCTTATAGATGGAATCTGTTTCAAAGTAATCCATCCACTTCACAACCAGCGGTAGGGGGAAACCCCAACTTTACATATGGGCATTCAGGGGCAAGTCCCTCTAATCCCCAAACTGGCACTTTTAGTGCTTTGGTTCGACCCAAGATTCTGTTCCTGGCAACGTTAAACTTGCTATATTTTTCAAAATTGATGAATACCCTGGTGAGGCATGACCCCTCGTGGCCACCTGTTCCCACCAAATTGCCATCGGACATCCCAAAATTCGAGGGCAAAGTTGGTGAAGATCCTGGGGCTCATGCCACCACTTTTCATTTATGGTGTTCTTCTAATTCACTGAATGAAGATTCAGTCAGGTTAAGGTTGTTCCAAAGAACCTTAACGAGTACTGCAGCAAAATGGCACATAGAGTTTCCTTCTGCTGCGTACAGTAGTTTTTGGGACTTGGCTAGTGCATTCCTTAGCCACTTTCAGCTTCCAGTCTGATATGACTTCGGAATGAACTTGTTATCTACCTTCAGGCAGAACAAGGCTACCCGCATCTTGGATCACATCCAAGATTGGAAAAGGTGAAAGAGCCTTATTAAAGCCACTATTCCTCCTGATTTTTTACTAGAGTGGTTCCTTAAATCCCTGTTGCCTTACATATCTAAGGACGTATCCACTTTAGGAGTGATGAATGAAGAAGAAGCCATTCTCAAGGCCCAGCAATTGGATTTGATTTATTCACAATCTGGGATCTTGTATGAGATTATCCCTGAGGCACTGAGGCCTACCCATGATGCAGAGAAACTTAAGCCTGGACCCCATGCCGATGGTGTGGTTGGGTCTGTAAACTCTCCCACTGTAGAGTCTTTGGCCAAACAGCTTGATCAGCTATCCATCAAACATTCTACGGTGGAGGCAGCAAAGGCTACCCCCTCACCCCAAAGTGCAAATGTTTTTACACAGATCTCTCAAAAGGGAAATTAGCATCCCAGTTGGAAGAAGAAGAGAGGCAAGAAAGGGGAGGGAAATAAAAACAAGCAGAAATCCACGAATAATACTGATGGGGGCAAGAAAGAAAAGAAAAAGGTGAAATTCCCATGTAAGTTGTGCCATGAAGATCACCTCACTCATCTTTGTCCCCTTATGGAACAAGCCCAGAAGCTGCTAAAATATCAACAACCGACTGTCCTGAAGGATCCTTTTCCCCAAGGGCAGAACTCTGCTTCAACTTCTAATGTAGCAAGGGGCACTCCAGGTGCCCCTGACCCCAACTATATCAACATGGTTTGATCTTCGACTTTGCTATAGACTAGGAATAAAAACTATGAAAAAGAGACTTCTAAGAAGGGTAAGTCTATAGGTGAAACTTCTAACCCTCTCACAATCGAGAAGCCTGCTAAAACTATGCCTAAGATACCGAAAGGTGTCTTTAAGAAGACCTTGCATAACCCTAATGCTAGGGCTGCTTCAAACTACTTCGTGGTTGAATACTTATCCCAAACCCCGTGTGCATTGTTAGCTTTAGAGGTGCTACAGAGCTGTCCCGCCCAGTGGGATGCACTCTTAGCAGCCTTAGGTAGCATGGACTGATCGAGTCTCATGGTGAAATTTCACTTATCTAATGTTAAAATTCGCCTACCTTATCATGTAGCCTTATCAATAGATGTCATCCATGGTGGAAAGACCATTGGAAGGGCAGTTGTTGATGAGGGTGCTTCTACATGCGTTATGTCCTTATCATGTTGGAAAGCTCTCGGATCCCCAGAGCTAGTCCCATCAAACACTTTGCTTACTGCTTTTGACAGAAGGTCATTCCGTTCGCAGGGTATCCTACCAGCTTTTGAAATCAAGATGGCAGGGAAAGCAGTGTCTGTTGAGGTAGAAGTGATTGATGCACCTTTGGACTATAATTTTCTTTTGGGAAGAAGATGGACTTATTCCATGTCCGCTATTACGTCAGTCATCTTTCGGGTGGTAGTATTTCCACACGAAGGGAAGTTGGTTACTGTTGACCAACTTGATTTTACTCGAAAAGGCTGGATGGAGTCTAATGAGTCTGCTGTGCCATTGGTTGATCAGGTCAAACCTGTTGCACAGAGCTTGGGGTTGGAATGTATGCATCACTAATAGGCACATTTGATCTTTCAGCCCTGATTAACTATATTGGTTCTACTAGTGTGGGGAAGTCCATAGCCATAGTTTTTTATAGGACTGATCCTTGGGTTCTCCCTTCCCCCCATGAACCAGAAGTGCCCTTATCAGTAGTGGAAGTGGCTTACCAAGCTATCACTCAAAACATTGTTGATCCCATTCCAGACCCTCTCACAGTCTCAGAGGACCTGGAGGAAGTCTATTTTCCTGCTTGGGTGGAAAAATCTTTCCACTCTATGAACTGTTTAGATATGGTTTTACCTTCTGATGAAGCCATTTTGGAAGCCATGTGTGGACATGGTAATATCTGTGAAGATCTTCACCATTGATCCTATTTTCTTCCAGAGCTAGCAGGATAGAAAATCAAGAGTTTCATATGAGATTGTCAGATGATGTTGATACACCCATCAATCCCTTACCAAGGGAAGGAATGTTTACCGAGGGGAATATGGAAAATATTTCCACTACTATCCCTATCAACATCTCTGCGAATCCAGAAGTTGTGGAAAATATCCATATAGGTGCAAATTGCTCTCTTGAGGAGACTGCGATCTATATGGCCTTGTTCAAAGAATTCTGTGACATCTTTCCCTGGTCATATGAGGAGATGCCAAGCATTGATCCATCGATAGTTGAACATGAGATCCAAACATACCCTGACGCTAAACCTGTTCGACAAAATTTAAGACCTATCAACCCGTGTAAAGTGACGGCTGTGAAGGCTGAAGTTGAAAAATTGTTGAAAGATGGTTTTATTTATCCCATAGCTTTGACGGAATGGGTGTCCAACCCTGTTCCTGTTGATAAGAAGCAAGGGACCATACACATCTGTATTGACTTTCAAGATTTGAATAAATCCTGTCCTAAGGACAACTATCCCACGCCATTTATAGACCAAATTATAGATGTTTGCGTGGGAAGTGAAGTGTTCCCATTTATGGATGGTTTCTCCGGATACAATAAAATTAAAATAAAACCAGAAGACCAACACAAAACTGCTTTCATTTTTCCCCGGGGTACCTTCGCATACAAAAAGATGCCCTTTGGATTGAAAAATGTAGGGGAAACCTTTCAATAGGCAATGAACTTTTCTTTCCATGACATTAAAGCCATTGTCGAACCTTACCTTTATGATCTACATGCGCATTCTCGTAAAAGAATTTATCATCCAGATCACTTGCTTCTAATATTTGAACGATGCAGATACTATAATATCCGCTTGAATCCCCACAAGTGAGTGTTCTGTGTCGAGTCAGAGAGATTACTTGGATTCATTGTCTCTAATAAAGGCATTCAGGTGGATCCATTAAAAGTTGAGGCCATTGTAAATCTGCCTTCTCCTCATTCTATCAGGCAACTTCAGAGCCTGCAAGGAAAGTCTAATTTTATTCGACATTTCATTGTTAACGATGCCAAGATTACTAAGGGTTTCATGTGCCTGCTAAAAAAGGACACGCCATTTGTATGGGATGAAACTACACAACTTGATTTCGAGGCATTGAAAAAAGATTTGTTTTCAGCACCCTTACTGCATCAGCCAGATTACTCTAGGGATTTTATATTGTATCTGGCAGCGTCCGAGTTGAGCATTGCAGTAGTCCTGGTCCAGGAAGACGATAAGCTCTAGGAGCATGTCGTTTACTATCTTAGCCATGCTTTCACCAAACCTAAACTCAGGTACTCCCACGTCAAGAAATTGGCCTTAGAATCTCTCTATGATGTTCAGAGGTTATGTCACTACATTTTACTAAGGACTACAATAGTAGTGGCGGATGTTAATCCTTTTCGGTATGTTTTGTCCCGAAGGATTGTTGGAGGCAAATTTAACAAATGGATAGTCATTCTCCAAGAGTTTAACTTGGATGTAGAAATAATAGATCAATGCTATGAGCAATGATGCTAAGAAGAAGCACAGGAAATAGATCTTGCTACTAAGAATTCTCACAAGCATACACAGGAAAAATAGAGAGAAGAAAAGAGACTGAATCACATGAATGAAGAGATGAATATTGGTGTGTATCCTTCCATTTAATAATTATGAATAATAGTGTACATAAATATTACATCCCTCATAGGAAAATTTAATTGTATGGAAACAACTCATAAAGCTCAAAAAGGCTGACTTACCAAAATATAGCAAACCCCCATAGGTGGCTAAAGCACTTACC
Organism: Pseudotsuga menziesii; assembly: GCA_001517045.1. Classification (NCBI taxonomy): domain Eukaryota; kingdom Viridiplantae; phylum Streptophyta; class Pinopsida; order Pinales; family Pinaceae; genus Pseudotsuga; species Pseudotsuga menziesii. The sequence goes on from LPNX010707928.1 coordinate 26,090, forward strand.
AAATCTATCAAGGACCTCACGAGTTGGAAAAAGCATGAGTGAGTTGTCAAGGAGATGGAAATGACATGCTAATCCTAGAAAATGGATAAAAACTAAAGGATGATGGGTTGGAAACAAAAGCTTCCAATTTCCTAGTTGACTAGCTTTTATCTTATCCCTAGAAAAGCAGGAAAAGCAGAAAAAGCAGAATAAAGCAGAATCTGCTGTAAAGTCCTGTATACTAATTTTGGATGTTCAAAAGGTGGTCAAGATAAACCCAGAATTGGAAATAAATCATTCCTAGGATATAGATGGCATGTATTGACTTTAAGGTGCAAGTGGATGCCAACTAATTAAGCTAGTGGGTGAATAATTAATCAAATAATGATTAATTATTTTATCCTAAGTTGTGAGTGGGTTTAATATATTCCTACACCCCCCTATAAGTCTGACTTTATGATGTTATGACAAAAAAAATATGGATGCATATGGATGCATATAGGGCCCAACAACAAGGCTATGGTCACCCTTTAACAATTATTATGTCCAGAAAAGTGAGGAAAGAGGCAAAACCACATGGGGAAAATCCTCCCTCAAGATAGGACAAGGCACAAAATTTGAAATGCATCTTCAACATATCTTCATATTCACTTTAATGAGCTGACTGAACTGCTTCCGGATGAAGGACTTGTTGAAGAAATCATGAACTCCATGATCATGCACTGGAGTGTAGAACCTCCAAGAAGGAAGATGAGAGACTCCTTGTATCTCACCAACTAATGAAGTAGGAGAATTATCTGAATGCTTCTTTCTACTGTCAAAATTTGATCTGCAAACATAATCTGAAATGGAAAAGAGATCTGTCCATACTCCTTCCCAAAGAGTACAAAAGTTAAGGCAATTTATTTCACACCCAATTCCCTGAATAGCTGCAAAATTGTGATGTGAATCACATGTAAATCTTCCAATATTCTGTATCACCTGTATAGATCTGATATAGGGCTGATAAAACTTTGATATATCAGAAACATTAGCATATGGAACAGCAAGAACAAAGGCTTCAATGGCTCCATGAGGATATAGGGCTAGACTAGGAAAATTATGAGCAACTGAGGAAAACTGATAGGTGTAAAAATCTGAATGATGGATGGGCATAAGATCTGAACCATAAGTGTTTAGAACAGATCCAAACATGTTTAATATCAGTCCATATATGACTAAGGTCATGGATAACTAGCCACTGAAAGTTAGGAAAGACTTCAAATCATGTAAGATAAATATCACTGCATAAGAGACCAATGAGGAATCAACTAGTGAACTAGGGATTTGTAGAGTCTTAGGATTATTCAGAGCTATGGTATATGGTATGGATGGTGGTATGATATGTGTATAAACCTGAAAATATGCTTCTAAATCAGAATCCAAAGGATCACATATAAGCATATCAATAGACTCATGGAAATCCACTGGTAATGAATCCTTTGTATGAAAGGAGGAAATAATGAGATGTTCAAAATCTTCAAGAAGGCTCTGAGTATTGATGCCAAGAACAAAGGAGGATATGTTGAAGCACATGAGATCAAGTAAGGTAAATTGTATGACACAAAGAAGGCTTTATGTGGCTAAGCAAACATCCTGGAAGTCATTGGGTTGCACACCATCAAAGAGAGAGGCATGCACAAGGTGTGAAGAATCTGGCACATAGATCTCGGAATCTAAGATAGGAGATTTAGAGAACAATGAATGGGTTATAGGATCATAATAAATATCATCAGCAGCTCCATATGTTACTTATTTTTCATCAATAGTATCACAAGAAGAAAAATCACCTTCAAGAAACACAGAAAAAGATGCCTCTTCAATATTTGCTTCTTCATTGAAGGAGGAAGCATTAGAATCAATGAGGGTAGCAGCAACATGAACTATATGAGAAAATTATTCATCATGATCAACTTCATCAAAGAATGTAGAGGCCAAGAAATCTTGAAAAAGAGAACAAGAGGAGATGCTAGGTTCGCTCCATGCTTCATCTTCAATTTCCTGCAAACCAAAAGCTTTGTCCAAAATTTTCCAAAGCTCAAATGGAAATTCAGCAGAATATATGAGATGATATATATTTGGAGACATTCCCAAACACATAATTCCATAATCTCTATCACAATTATTTAGCCAATCAATCTTCTCTTCATAAGACTCAGGTTCACTCAATGCACCAATGGAGACATCAAAGAGACATTGCCTCTTCAAGTATGCACTCATCTTTCGCTTCAAATCAGCATAGTTGAAAGGAGATAGTAGAATAACTTTTGAATCCATATTGAAGTTGTTGATATGCTCTAGTAGATACTCTCTGCAACCTGCAAAACAAACTAGGAGAAAATCTTGTAAGCTAGACAAGGTCTTCTTCAAAGAGGGATAGGAGACTGGAAGCGCTCCTCAACTCTGTAGAACTTGATCAACCTGCTGCTCTGACACCATGTAGAAATAATGGATCAATGCTATGAGAAATGATGCTAAGAAGAAGCACAGGAAATAGATCTTTCTACTAAGAATTCTCACAAGCATACACAGGAAAAATAGAGATAAGAAAAGAGAATAAATCACATGAATGAAGAGATGAATATTGGTGTGTATCCTTCCATTGAATAATTATGAATAATAGTGTACATAAATAGTAAATCCCTCATAGGAAAATCTAATTGTATGGAAACAACTCATAAATCTCAAAAAGGCTGACTTACCAAAATATAGCAAACCCCCATAGGTGGCTAAAGCACTTACCAAATCTATCAAGGACCTCACGAGTTGGAAAAAGCATGAGTGAGTTGTCAAGGAGATGGAAATAACATGCTAATCCTAGAAAATGGAGAAAAAATAATGGAGGATGGGTTGGAAACAAAAGCTCCCAGTTTCCTAGTTGATTAGCTTTTATCTTATCCATAGAAAAGCAGGAAAAGCAGAAAAAGCAGAATAAAGCAGAATCTGCTGTAAATTCCTGTATACTAATTTTGGATGGTCAAAAGGTGGTCAAGATCAACCCAGAATTGGAAATAAATCATTCCTAGGATATAGATAGCATGTATTGACTTTAAGGTGCAAGTGGATGCCAACTAATTAAGCTAGTGGGTGAATAATTAATCAAATAATGATTAATTATTTTATCCTAAGTTGTGAGTGGGTTTAATATATTCCTAGTGGGTTTAATATATTCCTACATTGTATTTCCAGTCAGCTAAGTATAAAAAATCCTTAGTTTTTGCTGAGATTATAGCAGAATTTCCAACGGAAGAAGATGTAGTCACTGAAGAAGACTCATTCCCAGATGAGCATATCTTCTTGATATCCACCTTTGACCCCTGGTATGGAGATATACTTATATATCTCCAGACTTTTAAGTATCCTGTAGCTTCCTCGCAGGAGGAATGACGTAAATTATGGCTTCATGCTAAGAACTACCTCATCATAGGAGATACTTTATATCGAAGGGGGGTAGATTCCATTTTGCTTCGATGTCTTACCCATGTGGAAGCGGAGATTGTACTGAATGATTCCCATAGTGGAGCATGTGGGGGTCATTTATCTGGGTTAGCAACGGCCCAGAAGATACTACGTGCCAGTTATTTCTGGCCCACAATCTTCAAAGATTATGTGGAAGTGGTGAAGCGATGTCATCCCTATCAGCTTTACACCAGAAAAATGCGGTCACATCTCGCTCCATTATTTCCCATTGTCTCGGTGGGCCCCTTCATGAAGTGGGGGATTGATTATGTGACGTGCAATCCAGCTTCAGCTGCGGGGCACAAATATATCATTGTCGGCGTGGACTATTTTACGAAATGGGCAGAGGCAATGCCCACCTTTAAATCTGATGGGGAAACAATATCTTTCTTCGTGTTCAATCAGATTATAGCACGGTTCGATATACCCAAGGTGATGACCATGGAAGTCATTTTCAAAATAGCATGATGACGGAGCTGACCACTATGCTTGGATTCAGACAAGAACATTCATCTTGATACTATCCTCAGGAAAATGGTCAGGTTAAGGCTATTAACAAGAATTTGAAGACTATCCTCAAACGTACAATTGATGTAGCCTATTCTAACTGGCATATCATGCTATACCCTGCTCTTTGGGCATATCAAACTAATGTAAAAACTGCTATGCGTTTCTTCCCTTTCCAACTCGTTCATGGAGTTGAAGCTGTTACCCCAGTTGAATGTGAAATCCCATCCTTGAAAATAGCTATTCATGTGTTACCCGATACGACAGAGCTTAAAGAACATCTAGTACACTTATAACATCTTGATGAGCAGCATAGAGATGTACTAAAAACAAATCAAGCTCACAAAAATAAGGAAATCCAATATGATAAGTCGGTCAAGCCTCGGATTTTCTCTGAGGGGGAACTTGTTTTGCTCTGGGATCAAGACAAAGAAACCCTGGGGCGAGGAAGATTCAAGGCCATGTGGTTAGGGCCTTACATCATGTCGAAGGTCTTAAATAAGGGTGCATATGAATTAATTGATTTTGATGGGAATAAGCTGCATGAGCCTAGAAATGGGCTCTACCTGAAAAAGTAATATGCTTAGGCTTAGTGCTTTTTCTTGTATTTTATTGTATGTATTTTTATGTACACTATTTTGTCGATTTATGTTTTTTATACCATCTGCTGGCTGTTTTAGATGTCTTCCGAGAGGTACGTAGGTTTCGCTAATGGCGCTAGTCGCCACACTTGTAATCTTGCTTCAGTGGCATGGGTCATTTATTCTCCCTTGGGACAGTTAGTTGCCTCAGGAGGCGCTTTCTTGGGTCCTGCTTCTAATAATGTTGCTGAGTATAGGGTTGTAATTGAGCTTCTATGGGATGCTTTGTCATGTGGTATCACCCAGCTGGAAGTCTAGCTGGACTCTCAACTGGTGGTTTCCCAGCTCAATTGAGCTTATCAGGTGCGAAACCCTATTCTATTACGTCACTTCATGCAATTTAGGTTGTTGGAAAGAAATTTTGAATTCATTACATTCAATCACATTCCAAGAAATTAGAATTCATTAACAGATGCATACACTAATTACATTTTGGATTGGCATCTAACACATATTTCATAAAAATATACAGCATACACATAAAAAAAAATTGTAAATAAACTAGCAATACATATATATATGTGTGTGTGTGTGTGTGTGTGTGTGTGTGTGTGTGTGTGAATATCTGTCTATAGATAGGTCGAGTCTCTGATCCTCAGATCCATTCATAACTATATAATATACAAAAAATATACAAAATATGCATCATAGTCCATCAAAATGCCCTAGATCTAAGCTGGACCACCCTGGTCCCCCGGTCTCCCTGTACTCTGGCTTCTCCATCCTCCTCAGCTTTGGCAGCCTCAATAGCATCTATGTATACTAGAACTCCTCTAGCCACCCGCCTCAAAAGGCATATCCAGACAGGTGGAACTCCAACCACAAACTCCTGCATGACGACTGGGATGTGCTCTATCCGCAAGGTGGGTACTCTCTAGGTAAGCCTAGCCAGCTTCCCCTCCAGAACCCTAATAAGCCCCTAGTCTTTGCCTAAGATAGGACGCACATACATGCGTGGATGCCCTTCAGGGTGGACCGGTCCAATATCTGCATTTTGACATGTTTATAGGATTAGAACTCTTGTACATATGTATATATCTCTATATTTTAAAATTCATAAAAATTTTAAAAAAAACTTGAAAATAAAAAATTACCTAGCTCTCCCCATGCTCCTCCTGGACGGAGGACAAGGTCTGGATCACCTGGGAAATCCATCCCAGCATATGGAAACTGCTCCAGTGTTGGCAAATACTTCTCCCACCAAAAGTAGAAGTCATCATCATACACACTCTGCACTGAGCCACCTCCTCCCTGGCAGAGGAAGATATCTCCCCATCTGCTCAGCCTAGGCTAACGAGGAGATTGAACTGGTAGGGGTATTGCAGGGCTCAATCCCAGCACTCTCTCTCAAAGAAGGAAACTAGTATGCTAGAATATCCAAAGTTCTTCCTCATTCCTCTCTTGCAGTCAGACAGTTGCTTTCTCAAAATCAAGACAACTCCCGAACACCAATCATATAAATCCCCCTGCATGCAATCCACTGCCAACCTAATTTGGTTTCGTGTAGCGAGATGAAGAGAATATGATCCTATAATCCTCACTATGTTACTTGTCAATACTTGTAGAGGAAGATCACGTATATGTGCAATGGGGATGCAACTCCCCCTCTTTTGGGTACCTGGTGTGCAGTATATATCAATGTAGTTTTGGACACTAAGGGGATCGCCGCCTCTCCCGGTGCCCTCCAAGTTGACTGGAGCTCCCCATCGTGATAGACTGGTAATGAAGTAAATATCCTCTGCGGTAATCTCCAAGGACTCACCTTGAAGGTCAAACATGCCTAAATCATGGTCCCAGTAGTTTATCATGAACTCTAGCAGGCGGACGTTGGCCTGCATAGGTGATGTGCAAAAGAAATTCAATAACCCACTTCAACATAAAACATTCACAGTGTGGGCATCCTAGAGTGATTTTTGATCCATATCTTCATGCTCACACTCCCTCAATTCAAGCACCATCTTCAAACCTAGCAAAACAACCATTGTGGACCTTTAGTTTCATATAAAAATTCATAATTTGGACCCTATATATTTCTTTTACCCTTCACGCAGTGTATGCTACTGTCTAGTTAGGCATGTCGCGTACTGCACGCGACTATCCTTTAGGGAAACCCACGTACCAAATGCGTGTACACGAGTTTCAATATAGCAAACCCGCATACACAACATTCCTTGCTTAAGGGCGCTCAAAAATATAAAATTGGGGCCTAAATTTAAAAATTTTTAGGATCAAATTGAAGAGCTTGGGGTGTAGCCTTACCTGACACTTGCAAAATTGGATTTCGTCCACCATATTTTCCACACTGATCGAATGAAGGTAGAGGTAAAAACTCGCTTTTTATCGCTAAAATTTAAAATGGTGAGTTTATTTAAGTTTTTGAACTATTTAGAGAAATTATATTTCTTAAAGTGGGTTTTTTCCTATAGTTCAAAATTTATTTAACTAATACCATATCTCTTTTTTCCTTGTAACAGGTTTATCATTGTTCTAAGGTGTTTTTTTCTCATATAGGGTGATTTTTTGTCATTTCACATGCATTTTGCATCTATACTTAGTTCATCTTAAACTTAGCAATCGACATTTTAACCACGGACTATGGTATTCTTAACCATTATCTCCTTGTCTTTACCATCGTTCTTCTGTGGATAGGGCCTTCCTCTCATGAGTATCCTCATTTAGAACCCATGTTGTCTTTCGATACTCATGCTGCAGCTGTCTTAGGTACATGCCAGGAATCCTCTTAGCTAATTTTCATGCCAAATGGAGCCTCATTTTGGTCTCTTTTTACAAGCTATCCCTTTATAGGACTCCTCACCCTTATGGAGTTTCTTTAGCCCTAGGTCTGACTCCTTAAAACAGACTTGACTGGCGAGTTAACTTGTCTATTCAAGCTCATTAATAATATGTGAATGGGCATCTACATTGGTGGTAGGTTATCTCCTTCTCGGACCATGTGGAATGGTACGAGAAAGGATCACTCTCTTTTCTACGGAATTGAGAAGAGTATTCTCAGGCATAGGTTTATCACTTTTTCGGACCTGAGGGACTAAATTTACAGAAAAGGAACTCCCCGTATGAGCTTAGTTTTCTCTTTTTTGTGCTCTGGACCTAAACATGAAAAATATTCCGAGTGTACTTTATGTCTTTGTCATGCTCGTTAAAATCTAAAGAACAAAGCATCGAGTTTATTGTTGTAAGCCCCATTTCTCGTACTCAAATGGATCTTTCCGAGTGATCTTGCTTTCCTTCACACTCATAAAACTCAAGCTATATGCTGCTCTTGAAGGAGCGTTGGGTAGGTGGTAATTTAACCTTTTTCGGACCTCTCTGACTAAGTACGAAAAAGGTTCAACTTTTCTTCTACGGAAGTTAAGAGAGTTCTTCTGTGGTATGTTTTATACTTTTCTAGCCTCTCAGGAGACTAAATTGGATGAAAAAGGAACCCCCTGGAGTCTTCTTTGGAGTTTTCAAACTCTCTAAATGAGAAAACACCGACTAAGCATGTACTAGTTCGGGCTCATTAAATCTACAAATTAGTGACACTATCAAGCAATATTCCCTCTTCTCTTCAAGCTTATTAAAAAATGAAGAGAGACTCAAGTTGACTTTCTTGGACTCATTAAAATTTAATAGGGAAGGTAAGGAAGAAGTTTTTCTCTTGGTTTTCAGTTAGTGGCAGCATGTCATCCTTGAACATAGCACTTTCTTCCTTTTTCGATACCCATGTATCAGTGTTCACTTTCAGTTCAGCTATTACTTCGAGTTTATTACTCCTCTTGTCAGTTCTACCTAGGGAATCTGATCATGTCTCCTACATGAAATATAAGTATAGTTGTTCTATCTATAAAGTTAAAAGCTGCCTTGGGTCATTTCTGTGTCATGCTCACTGTTCAAGGACTTAACTCAATATCTGATCTATATCCTAATCCCTTCATTGTCGTATCTATTATCACTTGTGTATCCCTTCCTTTACCCAGTTCCTAGTCACTCTTGTGATCTTTTGGAGGATCTATTGCCTTCCTTATCACAGTATGGTTCTGCATCAGCATTTCCAGACGACGAAGACCTAGAGTTTTGATGATCGTACCTCAGGATTCACTTTCATCATTGGTGAATTCCTTTGCTTCAGTTGTCGATTATCACCTATTTATTGACAATCTGTTGAATCTGCTCCATGTTTGACTTCAACCTACATCTATTCACATGGCTTGGATTGTATTGGTTCTTTGGGATTTTTATGAAGACTTTAGTTCCCCGTTTATGGACTAAGTTGCACAAGATTATGTTCTACCTATGTACACAGCTTCCAAATCTTTGAAGACTCATCATTATTGTATATTGTGGCTTCGATCCACCTTTGTAATATACGTGGTCTTGTACCTATACTATATGATGTACTCAAACATTTGTAAAGGATCTAGTGTTCCAATATATTGAACATAGCATCCTTAGACTTTGTATATGACATTATTATGTATTTATTTCAGGTACTACCTCTGCTCCATTGGATTTCTGAGTTCTCCAAAAGGTAGAGATTATAATGTATTTTGGCCATCACTTCCCTCTGACCTCACACATTAGGGGGCATCTGTTATCAACCCAAATGGCACTTCTTCATCCGAGTGATGACACTTCATATGTTGGCACACAAAAGGACATTTATGGATTGAAGGTTGCCTAAACACTATAGATGGGCATGACATGAGATGCATTCACTATCCAACCAGCTTTCCATTTTACCTTTTTATATGTTGATTGTTGTATGTGACTCTTTCCACAGTAACTCGCGTATGTACACGACTATCTCCACAGCATCCCACATACTGTACGCGAGTATCTCCATTGCAACCCACGTACAAATATGTACACGGTTTTCCCTTATAGCAACTTGCATGTCATACATGGGTTTCCAATATCAATACTCACATACACATCCATTCGACATTAAAAATAATAAAACACAATTAATGGAGATTTGTTAAGCCCTAATCATTAACTATCTTAACTGTCTCAACCTCCTCAACCTTCGAAACTGCTCTATTTTCCTAAGTATAAATAGAGGCCTTGGGGAGGGCATTAATCAATCATACTTGGAGAGTAAAGTTATGCTGGTGGTATATCTTCAGAAGTCTTTGGAGCAGCAGAACTCAGAATCCTTTGGTTGTAGAGGAATCCTTGTTTTAGGCGTTGGGTTGTACACTTATATCATTCACTATTGTTAATAAAGAGAATCCTTTGTCCAACTTTGTGTTGAGTTTCTTTCTTGTATCATGGTTTGATGAATATTTATAACTAAGCACTCTATATATTTTTTATCTAACTTGTCATATATACATGTATAAGATTGTACTTGGAGGATTTGCTCTTTGTAGGTGAAGGAGGTGCATCCCTGAAAGCTTTGGAGAGGAGCAGAACCAGAGAAGAGAAAGCTTGGATCAACCGTTGCTAATCGGGTGAGTTCAACATTTCTTCCTATTCCTTTTCTATACTTTAAAGCTGATTGTCTACAAGTTTTAAGCATACGTTGGTAACCCCAGACCCTCGGTTACAAGGGTGTTTATTCCTAAACAACAGTGGTCACCTACAACACATTTTGTACATAATTTTATGTCACTTCTATATTTTAGGGAACAATCAGGACTAAAGTGGTTGGTTTTATAACATATGAAGCAATGTGATCCTCTTGGACAACCACTAAATTTACCTCCCTTATTTCTATTGTGCCCCCTAAAGCCTTCATGATTTTCATATCCTCCCTATCCACCATATCCTCCTTGATCATTATATCTATTATTTTGTTGTTTTTTATTATCTAATTGAGTGCGGTATACATTCATTTTATTTATGGCATTTAGTTGATATTAAGATGTATTGTGGGATGTTTCTTCACAAATAGCACCCCAATTTCTCTTGTTTCTCAAATTATGGGGCTAATAAAGGGCTACATGGTTAGTTTCACATTCATAAATTTCACAAAAATGTTTCTCCATGTATTGTTTTGGTTTCTTGTTTTCAACTAATATGTTTCCTGCAATTATCCTTGGTATGGCCTCCAGTAGGAAGTTTGTGCACCATAGTTCTAATAGTTGTAGTGTAATATCTTTAATAGAATTTTGTATCATATCTATTATTTTTTGTAACCTTATATCCGTGGTTGGTGTGACCCATTCTTCATCAGTATCGGTATACTAAGATATCATAATAGCTTATTTCTATGGCTTAGTCTCATTCATTCTTAAAGGTGATATGGTTCTTAGTAGTAACCCTGTAACGAACCAATGTACTAGCAGCTAGTCATCAATTTCATATGGTATATGGATAAGAAGGTCTTTAAATATTTTATAGTAATATCTTACAAAATCTTCAGGTACTTACTTGATTTGTTTTAATTCTTGGGTTGCCAAATTCTAGCTATCCCGAGTTATAAGGAATGCGAAAACAAATAGTTTTAATTTTGTCTTTTGTCCTGTTAGTATTTTCCATGTAGTTCATGAAACATATGAGGGATCATTTCCTTATATATCCCACAAATTGTGCCACTTTCTTAGATTTGTCAATGACATCAATTGCATCCCATAATTCTAAAATAGAAACCAGTATCATTTTTTATCAGCATCCCCTTCATAAATAACTATATGAGTAGTGTGATTAACCACCATTGCTGCTATAACTGTTATAATTTGATTCAAAGTCTGGTTTTTCACTTCCTTATATTCAATAGTTTCAAAAGGTCACATCTCTTTGCTTGTGTCTTTTGAATGTGGTGTTTCTTCTTCTTCTTCTTCATTAGTTATCTCTAGTGGGGGGTGCTCCCAAGAGGTCAAGGTACTTGATGAGGATATCAAGTGTCCTTTCCCCTAGAGTGATTGTAACCCAATTTCCTTCTTTAGGTATTTATATAATCATTCTTATATGTCTTCTAGTTTCATCTAATTGAGTCCATGTTGATGCTTAACGAGATTTATTGCCTAATATCTATCATATCATGGCAGTACAAGGAATATGTATATATGTTTTATAGAGTGCAAGTTCCCTTATGTTGGTGTATTTCCCATATTATGATTCCCCTAGACACATCTCTCCAAATCATGCAACTACCTTATATAGTTCTTCATCTAGGGTTGGGTCAGTCATGGAGGCTTCCTCTTCTTCTCCTAATCGACTATACCTCGACTTGGGTATGACAAACTTGTGCCTTATTTTCTTCTTTCTCTTCTTTTTTTCAACATGGGTTTGTAGCTTCTCATGATTCTTCTGTCCTTTTTCTTCTTTTTTCTCTTTCAATTTTTTGGATATCAATTTTTATTTTATGGGTTGACTTTCTAATTATATATTTTTCCAACTTGTGTTATATCCTAGGTCCTTTTGTCTTCTTGGTCAACTAGTAAGCATATTCTACTTGTACCTCATGGTAAACTAGCTGCCTATCATGGATCCGGCTTACTTTGGTCAAAGAAAGCATCCATAAAGTGTAATCTCATTTGTTTAGAAAGTAATCCGACTTAGTTTGATTCTTTTCCTAGTAGGTAGATATAGGTGTATTTACTGGTGGTCCAAGTTCCAATATATGTCCTACCCCTTTGTCGATCAAGAATTTGTGGAGAAGTACTAGTATTGTGCACAAAAAAACTTTCATGCAAGCCATCGTAGAACCTTCTTTCACATTGTTCACTAATGTTCTTTCTTCAAGTTCTTGTTCTTCATATAATTCATCCTTGATATTTTAAATCCACCCATATAGGTTAGTTTGTCCTTCATTGTTTAAATTGTGCATAAGTTCTCTATCTTACTCAATTTTATTTGCATTATGTTTTATGAATTTGTAGATTAATGTGGGAACAAACTCCAAAAATTTCTCATGCGTTTCAATGAATAACATTTCCTTTTCTTGTGTGATCATTAAATGATTCCTTCTAGTGTAGTTATTAATTGTTATGTACCACCACCCACACACTTCTTCGTATGTCGACATTTATGCATGCCTCTATATATGGTTCCTACCTCAAGTTCATGCCTGACAACATAATAAATGTTGCAATCTAGGGATTACAGTCATTAGTTATCATTGATATTCATTAAGAGAGCATACATCCATAAGCAGACAATAATAGGAATAATCCATGTAAATTGTTATATTATCAATAGGGTGACATATTACAAACATAGACTATTATCTTTTATACACATGAACTGGCATATGATTATACATAATTGTTCATAATGTAGGTTTACCTTCTATGCCAATCGACTAGGTGATTTTTGGTCATCTACCGAGCGATATAGTCGAATGATCGACTAGGCCCTTCCAACAATAACTCTTGAGTTGTAAGGTTTTCCAAGATCATCACCAAAGGCAATAAAAAATGCCTTTTGTGTTTTAACTATATAGCCTAATAAATAGTATTTTAGATATAAAACCTCGATTCTTCATTTATAATGACATGTTTAAAGAATGATCCATATTTTCATTGAAACTAGTAAGACACCCTTTGCAGGGAAAATTTTGAGATAAAATTAGTTGTTGTCTGCAACATATTCTATTATTCTTGTTTGATGGAAAATGGATTGGGAACCAAATGCATTTGATCTGACTTTGAAGTGGTTGGAAAAATATATATATTTTTAATGCTATTTCATTCAAACTACATGTGTCTTATTATTCTAGTACCATTTGAACCATGTATCACAAACAAATGTCCAAACTCAAACCTATGTGTTTCCTTTAGTAATGAAAATGAGAAGCATGGAATCAAATCCACACACATAATTTGGATACATCGACAACAACAACAAAAAATATTAGATGAATTCCTTTTACTAGTTTCACCCTCCATTCCACACAAGGTTGTAGTTGTAAATGCATATTTTGGAGTGAAATGAAAATGAGATGCATGAAATCAAATACAAACACATAATTTGGTTATAACAACAATGAAATACGATATTCACTATATCAATTACTTTCAAAGGTTTCACTCTCCATTCTATATGAATATCTACTTGTAAATGCGATAGCTAGAGGGTAGAGAAGTAACGTGTTCAACACATGTTGAGTGATGTGTTATGCCATAATCCATTTTATGTTTGGTTTTTTTAACAATGATAGGGGTTATATAATACATGATTTTCTATGTACTCTATTTTCATTTATTATTGTTGAGGATTATTTATTTTCTTCCATAACATGGTTGAATGCATTTCACTCTTAAGTTGAACAAGTTGTGCTTATTGTTTTAGCTTTGAGGTTTTGCTCAAGTGGACATGATCTAAATGTGATATTTCTTCCCCAATTTAGAAGAGGTCACAAATTTGAATTTCTTTGACTCTCTTGGGGAAAGGTGCTTGGAACTTAGTCACCATCAACTTTACACCATGTACCATCCTTCAAATGAAGGGAAGTGTCTGGGAGTTTCCATAGGAATTATTTTTCAAGGAAAAAAAAAGCTGTGTTGATGATTTTGTTATGTTAATCATTATTGCTTTCACTTATAATATGAAAATTTCATTTAAGGAATCATAAATGGAAAATTATTTATATCATGAATATATATCCCCTTTTTGAATTATCCTAACTAAATGGGGTGACTTTCTTCTATTCAACAATATCTTTGTCAGTGCAGGATGAAAATGTTGAATTTTTTCTCTATACAAGTTGTATAATAAGCTATTAAAATGTATCCCTACTATGGAATCATTGTTAAAAAATTCATGGCAATATGATGGTACAAGGTACACCCCTATCGAAATCCTTTTTCTGAGCATTGTTGTAGGCTATGAATATTAATCATGAGACAAAGTACAATATAAGTTCATGCAACATCATGAAAATGGTAAGTGTGTATTGTAGCAATAGGGAAAGTATTTTATCTAAATGGTGTTTTGATCTCTATATTTCATTAATGGTTAGAAACACATTGTCTCACTTGAAATACGTATCTAAGTTTAAATTCCCTTGTTTTCAAAGTTATCTTCCTAGAATCATAGTCAATTCCATTAAACATTCCCTCGAATCAGTATTCATCCAGATATTAGGATCAACATTGTTCTAAAAGGATGCAATAATTTCTTTATGATTCAATGAAAACCTCAAGTTTATGAATTAATATATCCAAATAATATCTCTCTCCATCTTGTATGTACAACGGTATCTCATTACTTCCATCGAGAACTAATAAAATCTAAATCCTATCAAGCTGATTCTTTTGAGTATAATGGATATTTTGTTGTTAGGTTTTGACAAGAATAATTATATGTGGTTAAACACTCATTCCATTCTTCAATGATAGCTCTCACTTAGTAACACATGAGTTGTAAGGTTGTCGAAGCTCACCATGGGAAGCACTCAAAAACAAAACCTTCCCCATTCTATTTGTAGTTTTGGGGATGTTGTGGCTCTATAAGAGGGCTTGCATCGATATGTTTTTCATGAATTTTCATTGTTGACAAGTGATAAGTCTAGAGTTTTATCCAAATAAATACAATTTACTATGTCATCCACTAATTTTTTAATGGAAGTGTCATTTCATGCACACAATGGTGTCTATAATAATTTGTTTCATGGTACTACCCATAAATTGGTTATCAGTAGTTTGTAGGGTGTCCATATTAACGTTTTCTACCATCTCACTTAGTAACACATGAATTGTAAGAAAGTTCAATCTCACTACCAGAGGAACTCAAAAAAAAACCCTTCCCCATTATACTTGGAGTTTCAGGGATTGTTTTGGCTCCCTAAAAAGGCTTGCCTTTGGATGTTTTCATGGACTTTCATGATAGTTGGGTGTGAACTCTAGTATGCTAGCTCAATCACTACAATTTATTGTAATTTCAAACTAAAGAGTTCCATTGAATCATTAAGTAATATTTTATCTAATTTGTAGGATGGATTCATGTGCATACAAGTGAAAATACAAGTACTATAAGGCCTAAAGGGTAGGGATGACCTTCACCTTGATACAATGAATAATAACTACCCTTATGATATATAACACAATCATAGCCCAAGGCACTATGATTTGAAACACACTATCCTAATATTATTATATTACCATAACCCCCCGAGGTGTAGACCAGTCGGCAACCGCACACTTGTTAAGGTGTGCGGGCTGTTAAGCACGTCACGGGTTCAAACCTTGTTGCAGCCTTGAGGGTGCGTTGTGGGGGTCAGTGTACTCTCCTAGAGGTTATAGTGGTAGCGTTCGAAATCGACCCCATGTCATGCAAGTATGAAATAGGGTTGTTGTCGATTCCGCCATATACCAAAAAAAATAAAAAAATCTATTACCATAATTAAAAATACAAGTGACATTCCAATCAAAAAGTTCCCAATTATAATGTTTGAGTAAATTATAGCATCAAAACAATGTTTGTTATCAAACTAGATCAATGAAACATTAATTATTTAGAGGTTGGGAGCCACACTGGATGAGCTCATTACTTTGAAATTTGATCCTATTACATTTGTTATTTGATATGTTTATCCTCTTTTTAATCTCCATATTAAGTTTTGTAGCATATATCTTGCATACTAAAAATGTAGAATTTACTTTATATGTTATTAGATTGGTGAGTGCAAGTACCACTGAATAGATATCTATTAAATATATCTTCAAATAACTAGGGTATTTTATGAATAATAGGGGAAAGTTAGATGTCAACTATATGTAGCAAGGTGAGATCAATTAGATGTCAAAAAATCATTTTATTTCTCGTGAACACGTGATTTTTTTTGTTAAAGGAGGGGCACACTGTTATGACTAGGATAGATCCATTTTAAATCCAAATCTATCAAGCGCAGAGAGGGATCCAATTTCTTGAGGTGTACAATTTTTTACCATTTGGATCCCTCTCGGTACTTGATAGATTTGGGTTTAAAATGGATCTATGCTAGTTTATTTTTTTATTTAAGTCGATATGTAATTTATATTTTTCATTTTTCATTTTTTTAAATTTTTTATTTATGTCAGCTAGCATAACATGACAGGATCTCCCCCATACTAGGTTGGAAAGCACCTCACTTCTATCGATGCAATAATAAGAAACAATATGGCCTTGTGGTGCCCTCAATATACAAACATCGAGTCAACATATGGGAACCAAAACAAATTCCTGCATTGGACACTTAATTCTATCTCAATAAAAGAATTTATTGAATTGATCCATCATCTATACATGGTCTAGGACTATTTTACATGGATGGTGTTGGTAATAACTCCCGATTGATTATTATTCCAATGCAAATGCCTATATTTATACAAATCACATGGCGGTTGGGTTTCACCTTCCGCTCAGCCTGTTTGGCTTCCTACTATTTATTTATTTATTTATTTACATTATATAACCCTAACGGATTATATTCTAACAATCCCCCTCTTAATCCGAAGGGGTGTTCGTAAGTCCGAGCATGTTTCTGAACCTTTCAAACTTTTCTCGTCCAAGCGCTTTGGTGAAGATGTCTGCAACTTGATCATTTGTGGAACAATGTCGAATATGGACTGTCTTGGCTTCTACATGATGTCAAATCAAATGATACTTTGTGTTGATGTGTTTGGTTCGATCATGGAATCTAGGATTCTTAGCCAGCTTGATTGCAGAAGTATTGTCGACCAGTAATGGAGTGGAGTTCTCTTGTTTTTCTTGCAAATCTTCAAGTATCTTCCTGAGCCATACTATTTCTTTCGTTGCTTCAGCTACAGCCACATATTCTGCTTCTATTGTTGAATCTGCCGGAATTGATTGTTTGCGTGATCTCCATGAGACAGCTACTGATCCAAGACTCATAGTGTATCCAGAAGTTGATACTCCTATCTCCTTATCGCCATCAAAATCTGAGTCTGAGTACCCAATAAGTTTGAAGTCATCCACTTTAGAGTACTTGAGTCCAACGTCTTGAGTCCCCTTCAAGTAGCTTAGAACTCTTTTTGCAGCTAACCAGTGTCCTTCACAAGGTTTATGCATGAACCTTGAAAGTATGGCAACAACATAAGAAATATCTGGTCTAGTTGTTGTAAGGTAGATAAGACTTCCTACCAGTTGTCAATACTTGGTCACATCCTCAAATTCTTTTCCTTCGCTTGATGTGAGCTTCATTTTCTGTTCCATTGGAGTAGATATAGGGTTGCATTCTGTCATGCAAAATTTGTTTAGTAGTTCTCCAACATATTTTTCTGAGATAGGAAAATATACTTAGGATGTTGAGTGCCTTCAATTCCTAAGTAATAGTGGAGATGTCCCATATCTATCATTTCAAAAATATTTTTCAAATCTTTCTTTATAGATGCTATATAGCTCTCATTGTTCCCTGTCATCAAAAGATCATCTACGTACACCACAAGATACACAACAAATCTTCCAACTTTCTTTATAAACAGTGTTGCATCATCAAGATCAAAATGTTCGAAATTTAACTTCAAAAGATGCTCGGTTAACTTTTCATACCATGCGCGAGGTGCTTGTTTTAGGCCATACAAGGATTTGACAAGCTTGCATACCTTTTGTTCTTTTCCTTTCACAACAAATCCTTCTGGCTGAGACATGAAGACATTCTCTTTCAAGTCTCCATTCAAGAAAGCAATCTTCACATCCATTTGATGAACTTTCCATCCTTTCTGAGCAGCTAAAGAGAGCAAGGTACAGATGGTAGCCCATTTTGCTGTAGGAGAAAATGTTTCTTCATAGTCAATTCCTTCTTTCTGTGCATAGCCTTTTGCTACAAGCCTCGCTTTGTGCTTGTCAAGTGAGCCATCTGATTTGTATTTGTTCTTGTACACCCACTTGCAGCCAATTGGTTTGGTTCCAACTGGAGGGTCAACCAGCTTCCAAGTTCCATTCTTTATGAGTGCATCATACTCATTTTGAATAGCTTCTTTCCACTCAACATGAGTCGAAGCTTCTTCAAAGGAAGTTGGTTCAAAGTTAGCAGATAAATTAAATTCACAATCAAATGATACATCCATATCATCACCTGAATTATCTGCTTCTCCTCCATCTTCATGTCTTTTCGAACTTCTCGTTCCCGTCTTTCCAACTTCATCTGGATGGACACTTTCAAGTGTCTTTGTGGCCCATTTAGGAATCTTCCGTGATGGTCCTGGTTGATCAGCTGGTGGAGCTTCATCATTGATTGAGAGTCTTTCAATTCTCTCAATCACATCATCTAGTTGAACCTCTTGTTCAAGTGAAGTAGCAGGAACTTCTTCATGCGGGGGAGTTGGTGCTTCATATGGAAATTCCAAAGGTTGATCCAGAATAGGAATCCCCCCTTCAAGATTTGGAATTTCATATTCATTTTCATAATATCTCTTTGGATGAGGATAATTTTCCAGATGATCAAGCTGTCTCTCAATGGACTGGTCATTTTTATTAGTTTCAAGAAAAATGACATCTCTGGAAATAACAA